>VZSE01007886.1:1883819-2079689 GCA_013398275.1 Promerops cafer
GTGCCGGGCAGCGCTGCCCCGCGGGGTGCGGGCCGAGGCCGGGCAGCGCCGTGCCCGGGACAGGTGTCAGGGCTGGCGCCTGCCCGCGGCCGGCGACCCTCCCAGCGAGCGGGGCTTACCGAGAGCCTCCGTGCTGTGTCGAGGACGGTGCCGCTCCCGACCCTCTTACACGCTCCGTAGCTCGCCGCTTGCTTCCTGTTCAAGAATATTATCTCTATTTCATGTTCTGTTGAGAAAGTGTCACCCCCTTGTCTACTTCCTCTTCGTTCCTTTAATCTCTAAATTATTTCAAAGGAAAACCCGGGGCTTCGTGTTAAAACGGTGTGACTGCACCAGCCATGAGGGATCACTTAACCTTACCTGCTCCCCTTTCTTTCCGAAAAGTAGCTTAATGCACAGATCGGATGTGATCATAGAAGAGTAACGTGACAAGAGTTTTGGGCAAAAACCACGTGGTATCTGGAAAGTCTTCCCTTCCATATGCCTTTATTTTGATCAATTACAGTGAAGAAGCAGTATCACTAATAAGGCAGCTTAACAGTGGTGTTCTTGTAGTATTTTCTGTCTTCTGTGTATTCCTTATTTCTAAGTTTCTTAGTAACTCACTTTTAGGAAGCTGAAGCCTATCTCGGGTATGCACAATGCTATGAATCTGTAAATATTTTGCATATGTTTGAGTTTCCCTCTCACATGCCCCTTACAAATCAGTCTAATGTTTTGCCCAACTCTGCAAAAGACACTGAGGGGTCACTTGGTTTACATTTTGACCTGCTTATATCTGAAATTCATTATAGGCCTTCTATAATATTTACAAATATTTATCTTTCAGTTCCAAAGATTGCAGGCAGCCTTTCCATAACACTGTTTTCTTTTTGCAGTGCAAGATACCTACCTTCCCTCTCCACTGAAGATCAATGTTTACCTTTAATCACCTGAGAGCTTTTCAGATGTTTACAGAACTAATCATGTGTCTTTTCAGGTTTTACAACTAGCTAATTGAAAGCTTGAAGTTGAACATGGTTTCTTTACTGATTATTACTGAATTCCCACAAACACATAAAGAGGTGTTGCTCAGAGTTTCTATTTTAATAGAAACAGGACTGTAATTAAAAGAAAAGAAACGTAGTTTCAGGATCTCCACAGACAGTCACAAAGTGGTGTGTGGGGGGAGGGATTGTTGGTTTGGATTTTTCCAACATTTCTCTAGGCATACTCATTCATTTTCTTCTTTAAAATTACAGTTGCCTTGCTAGTCTGTATATATTTCCAGATAAGTGTTGTTACTTGGCTTATGCACAAGGGATGGGGAGAGCACAGGTAACACAGAGGGAGGCAGAATAGTCACAAATATATGCATACTTGAACTTGTTCTGCCTGCCAGCAGTGTTGTTCTGTTATTTGCAATTCGTAGAAAACTCTGTGTCTCCCCTCCTGTAAGAGTTTACCTTGGTTGACAACACAGGTACTTGATTTATGGACATTCAGCTTTTCTGAAATTCAGCTTTTTTAGCAGTTTGTCAGTGCTGGATGAAGATGCCCAGACAATTTTGACAGAGATGAAGTTTTCTAAGATGGTTTCTCATGTGTTTTATTAAAATACCTGACTTGATGCAAGAGGTGGCTTTTACTGTGATGCGCCCTTCTTTATACCCTCTTACCCCTTTCTGCTGTGCCCATTTTAGGTAGCTTGCAGAGCAGTTCAATCTTGTACAAGGTATAGGAGAAGACAGGCATTGAGCCCATTGAGCCCACAGAGCCCAAATATTAAAGAACTTATCTTTTATGGCTTCTAAAGGCTCTCACTATGCCCAACATTCATTACCTCAGTGTTTTCTATAGCATAGATAACAATTGGCTGAATCAGCATGAAAAAATGCTCCATTGAAGATAGGCAGCAACTTGGACAATAGTGTCACAGTGACTGTTACTCAAAATCCAATTTAGAGGAGAAAAAGAAGGGGAAAAAAAAAGAGAAGTTCTTGTATGCTGTGTGCAACACTTAGAAGAAGACATGGGAAGATATTATAATGTCCAGGTCAGCCAGAAATAAATTTCCCCTCTGGTAGGCTGAATCTCCCGTGGAAAAATGTCATACACTCTCAAGATTGTTATAATCCTGTATTTGTTTTAGAATGAAGTAGCGCTATAGGGGATTTATTTCTCCAAACCTTTTAATAAGCAAACATTATTTTAAATCTTAAATAAATAATTAAAAACTGCTTAAAATAATTAAAACTGCTTTTTCACTTTCCTTAACTTCATCATCATTAGGTCTACCTAAGTGTTAACTGTTGGGTTTATGTGTGAACATAACAATTCTGTTTAGCTGTCAGATAGTCATTTGGGATTTACTTTGATTGAGACGTTATCATGAGAACTTCACTTTTTCATACCTCTGACACATCCATATCCACCCAGTTCCTTCCACAAAGTCTTTATGGAAAACACTGATGTACCAGTGACTAAATGTCCCTGGGGGATTAAGATACGCAAGCAAACACTTCCAGGTTTCTAACAGCTCTTATGTTTTTTCACTCAATGCTGTTTATCCGCTTTGGCACTTGGAACAATGCAGTGAAACCCGTCAGTTTTGCTGTCTAAGGTGTAGCGTGGTGATAGTTTTATTCATGTATTTGATGATGCTGACAATTCAAACAAATACTTCCAAATGTTAATGCTTGTCCAGTTGTGTTGCAGCTTCTGTAATTGTCTCAATTTCTCATGCCTGTTTCAGAAAAAAAAAAAGCGGGGAAAGGAGGGACAGGAGATGAGAATTGTACTTTATAAAAAAGAGATAGGAGGTAGTCGATGCAAATAGGTAGTTTAGTTTGTTCTGTTTTAAAAGTGTAGGAGACTGATTTTTTTTTTTTAAAGAACTTATCAACATGAGACAAACCAGAAGTAAATTCCTCAGATTGCCAGGCTGTGCTTTTACTTTGCTCACAGGTATTACTCAGAGGTTAAAAATTGTAAACTTCCTGCTATTTAACTCAGCCAGAGCTGACTTTGTGAAAGCACCCTTTTGTATGCATAATGTCCCACAGTCTGCAAGTAGCATGCGATCACTTGTGCAGCTGCACCTACTTCTTTGGGGGTGAAGTGGGAGGAAGGTCCCTCTTAATTTCTTTGGGTGAGAGCTGCAACTTCTTCACTAGCTCTACATGAAAGCTTTGAGTTATTTAGAGCAGAATTCTTACACTAAAGCAAACATCTGCTAGTTTTGCTGTGTTTAAAAAAAAAAAAAAAGTGGAATACTTGGTGCAGTATGTAGTAGGGAGGTGAGCAGCCCTATAAAGGAGCCATGAGTTTATCTCTCAGTGCATCACAGGGTATCCCTGTTCAGTGCTGCTCTGTCCAGCTCACTTGCTTTTGTGCATTAGTGTGGCCTAGCTAATGCGTTTAGACTTCAGATGATAATGAGTATCTTCAACTGTGAGTAATCTTTTCCATCTCTGGAACTTTGTAAACTAGTTTCCCATAGTCTGGCTATACATCTTGCAGAGGAACCTAGATGAATGTTTATTGGCAAAGCTGAAAGGTTATAGCCCAGGTAAAAACAAAGAGAGAAGAATCAACAGGATGTCTGTTGTTTGATCTAGACTGTCTTTGGGGCATTGGCTATTTTTAAGCATTCTTCCTGTGAACCTTTTTGAACTACCTCTCTGCTGAAAATTCCTGAGAAGAGCATGTAGTTGCAGATGCTGAAAATCCAGGTATTTTCCTGTGCTAATGTAGCATTTGGTACAGAAACATTGGCAGCTTTTCATTTTACAGGAGACTGCTCTTACCTTTTGTGTGGGTAAGTCAAACTGTTCTTTCACACCGAGAAGTGTGATACAGTGTGTTGTGGCTTAGCTCACCCCAAAGCTCCAGCTTGCAACCAAGTACCACACAGCCACTCACACCCTGCACAGCGGGGTGGGGGAGAGAATTAGAATGGTAAAACTGAGAAAACTCATGGCTTGAATAAAGACAGTTTAGTAGGTACAGTAAAAGCATCACAGGCAAGGCAAAGCAAGGAATTCATTCACTACTTTCCATGGGCAGGCAGATGTTAAGGTATTCCCAGGAAGTAAGGTATTCCCAGGGCTCTATCATACATAACAGTGACTTGGGAAGAGAAAATGCTATTACTCCAAGTGTCTCCTTGTTCCCCTGGCTTTATGTGCTAAGCACAGTGCTGTATGGCACAGGACATCCCGTGGGTCAGTTGGGATCACTTGTCCCAGCTGTGTCCCCTCTTAACTCTTTGTTCATGGTGTGGGGTGAGAAGCAGAAAAGGCCTTGATTCTTAAGGCCTTGAGTTTAAGTGCTGCTCAGCAGTAATGAAGACATCCCTGTATTGTCAACACTTTTCAGCACAGATCCAAAACACAGCCACTTAGTAGTTATTGTCCCAGCCAAACTGATCACACTTGAGCACAGCAAGTGCTCAAGAAGAGGTTTATTTTAGTCTGTACTAATTCTTGATGTGCAATTGTGAGCCAGTCTTAATGGAAAATACCTGTGCTGCAAAGTGATTTCTGTGTCTGTTAAATAGTTGTACCAGGCAGAGCATTGTGACTGTTGGGTGGGGCTTGGTATTTGGAAGGAGGTCTTGCCTTCCTGGATTGTTATCGCTATAAAAGCTTGTTTTTTAAAGCTGCCCTTACGACATTAACTTGGGAGTATCATTGCAGTTCAGTAGCATTTTATTCTGATTTAGTCATTTCAATAAACAGCTAATCTGAATTTGCACTATCGAGTTCAGAGCAGCAAAAAGAGATGTTGGAAATCATGAAAGGTACTCCGTACTTGTAACTCTTTAAACGTGCAACAAATTCATGAAAAGGCCATGAAATTACTTTTTTAGGCATCTAAAAGACTGTCACCACTGAGTTTCCATAATCATGCCGTAATTTATGAGCTTACGATAGATGGCAATTATCCTGTTACCCTGGAGGTGTCTTCTCCTGCCTTTAGATCCCATCGTGTAGTTTTCCTTGACCTGGGATGTGGGACTTCACTCCTGTGCATTTGATTCAATATATGTTCTTTACTGCTGCTCTTGAAGCATCTTCTTGTACATGTTGTCTGTCACCTTACGAGTTGATACCTCTGTCAGCAGAAGCCTGGGAATGACAATCTGTATCAAGAGAAGAGCTTATTTACAAGTCTCTTAGAGACCCTTTCTCTTTTAAAAGAAGGACAATGAGGAAAAGCAGTGTTTGAAATAGAACATTTTATCACGGCAAGTTAAAAACCTTACATTAGAAGACAAAGGTATAATTGATCTTTCAAAATCAAAGCCGTGGATAACTCCACTCTGGAAAATTTTAGTGGCTCTTGTGAGTTAGCCTTGGCGTCCTGTTTTAGAGAACTCTGGTGTGCAGTGATGTTCTCTGAAGAGGCAGGAACACACTTTTGTGTTTCAGGTGTTCCGCTGTTTGTCCCAAAACTTGAAAATCCTGGATTTCCATGAGGGCTTCAACTGTTGAAAAATTAAAGGAGTTTTGTCTTTATTTCATTTAGATCATTTCATTATTTAATTTGTATAGTGAGGGATCTGCTGCATTTTACAAACTTGTGTGGGCAGGGAGGTTTGAGTGTTGTTTCAGTTGTTTTTGAAGAGGGGTCAGTTTTATTTCCCTGTTACTGTGCATTAGGTACAGCTTATTCTAGAGATAAAGCAGATTGACTTTAGCATGATTGTTCTTGCATTCCTCCTTCCTTACAAGTTTTAGTATTGGCATTTTTTAAATTTCTTTTTTTGGAAGCAGAAAGCTACAGGAAATCTCATGTACATAACTGTTCCATGCTCCCTGATCATAGGTTGAGCTAATTTGAGCCAGTTTGCTAAGGCTAGTGGAAAACAGTCTTTGAAATATGCAACATATATTTAGTTCCTTAAATTCAGCTTCTGTGCACAGATCTATAAAGTTTGTGAATGCTTGGGTGCTTTATTTGAAGACAGAGATTGTTCAGCAAGTATAGATACTATGCAGCAAAAGCAGCCAGCAAGTCCTCTCAAATCTGTATTGATTTAGGAAATTATAGCAGAATAGACATAGCACTGTTGGATTAAGTCCAGAATAAACCTTTATTAAAAGAGCAGCATTAAAATAGATGCACTAAAACATAACTAGTGCTGTCATTGTATGCAGGACCACCACCTGTGCCTGAAGAAGAATTCTCATGTAAATGCAGTTTTGATTATGTAAATAGTTCAATTGTACTTGATTAAAATTGTGTTGTTGTTTTGGTTTTTATTTTAAGAACTGCAGGGTGACATTGAAAACATTTTGTTTTAGTCTTGAGCACCAAGATGGTGCTGTTGTGACTGAGGACAGTAACACTCATACTTTAAAATTCAGCAGTGCTGTCTGTGTGTCTGTGAAGGATGGGAGTTGTCATAGAATGTGTGCTAGAGGGAGGTTTGCTCAAAGGACTTGGAGCTGCCTGTACTTCACACTTGCCATCCATGAAGGGATGCAGACAAGATTTTTATGTAAAAAAATGCCCTGGTTCCATTACGTTTTAATACTTAAATATGCACGTAATACATTTCAGACCCTGTTGTCTGGAAAGTCAAGGCTTGGCCCTCTGAGTATGTGCTGTCTGTGTCTTCTGTCAGTGGACTACTCCAAAGGGGGGTGTAAGATGGTTTCTGGTGTTAGAGCACTACCTGACTTGATGCCTTCTGGCAGTACTTTACTGTTAGGCCTAAAGTTCTGCAGATCTGACTTAATTAACAATTACTTCTTGATATGAAGCTCAAAAGAAAAAAAAAAAATTCCTCACTCCCAAACAGCTAAAATTTTACTGTCTCATAATGGTTCTCTCTGCCTCTGGCAGGATGAGTCAAAGTTAGTGAAATCATACCGCGTTGATTACAGGGTTAGATCTGTCAGCCAACTGAATCTGCTCACCTGCAGCTTCAAACCTTCATTCCTTTTTTGCACCAGCAGCACTGGTATAGGCTTGAAAACACTCAGAAAAGTGTTTTCCATGTGTTGTAGTGTAACCTACAGCACTCAGATCTTTGGTAGAAGCATCCACTTAAATGGTTGAGGTGCTGCAGCTGAGGGAATGCTTTCCACACTGTCTTTGTAAAGGGATTTACTTTATCCTTTTACCTATATGTTGTGAAAAACTAATTCTGCTCTCTTCCTTTTTCCCCAGTTAACAGAAATAATAAAATGCAGGAAAAATATAATTTTAATCTTATAGAATATGCATATCCCTGGGAATTTTCAAGCAAATTGTAGGTAATTGCTTTTGCCATGGATCCTAATCATTCATTCTTTTGGAATATTGAAGTATAAATATAGCTATTGTGTATAAATACATTTATGTGTTCTCCACCTCCAGATACCTGCTCGAGCAAGACTTTCCAGGCATGCGGATTGGTCCAGAGCCTACCACAGATTCCTTTATTGCTGTAATGTATGGAGAAACAGAAGGAAATGTTCCTGGAAATGCCCTAGTTGTTGATCCTAAGAAGCCATTCCGGAAACTCAGCCGCTTTGGAAATGCTTTCCTGAACAGGTGAGATCATCTTGCTATCTGTCTTCTGATGGTTACATTCAAATTTTGACATGTTCTGTTTTGAACAGCATGGAATAAATATTGAAATACAAGCAGGAGTGGTGGCAGTTCAGACGAATTAAATGAAAGAAGGCAGTACTAGGTACTAGGGTGGCATTATGATAGAGATATTCAGTTATCTGAATAGAAAATAGTTGTTAAAACCAGTTCACAGAAAACTGTAGAAATGATCCACTGGGTGTTTGTGAGGCATGACAGCCAGTGGAACTCAGGATAAGTTTATGCAAAAACTCCACTTAATAAAACTGATAGGTTAGTACTATTTTTAAAAACTACCATTCAAAAAAAAAAAAGGAAAACAAATAGTTTCCCTTTGGGGCTGTCTTGTTCCTTTCCACTGATTTCACTGGATATCTTGGTACAGCTATTTAAAATTGTGAATTGTTGGGATATGTAAAAAGGCCTACAAGAATGGAAAACATTTGAATGTGCCCCATGGATAAAATAAAAACTCAAGCTGTTAAGTGTTTATATATCAACTACCTGGGTGTTCAGGTAGTTCCATAGACCAGGGAGATAGTGTTAACTTCTGCTGTGTATTTGTAAAAAAGGGAAGAGTTGTTCAGGGGCTGTGAATATTCTGATAGCAAACTTAAGTAGCATGCTGAATATTTCCAGTTGAAAGTTAGTTACTAATAACTCCGTTCTCATTGTCTGAGCAATCACCTTGTTTTCTTCCTGTATTTGATGGTAGCGTGACATGGAGGCCTCACTTTGCAAACCAATTAATCTAAATTGGTTTTTTTTAACAATAAACTTTCCTGTTTGGCTGATAAATACTGGCATGCGTGTTAGAAGTTCATCATGTACAATTTTATCTATTGCTGTGCTTATTCAAAGAAGAAAGTTTATAGCTGCTTACAGTTCGCTTGGCTATCGCTTTGCAGAGATAAGAATGTGTGCTGTAGGAAGCTGTAGTCAAGTCCCATTTTAAATAGCAATTTTGAGATGATTGGCTAAGTTCAGTCTTCCAGATCACTATTCTGTTTCTCCCTTTCCTCACCATTATGCTCTCTCTACAAAAAATTAATATACTTATAATACAAATTATATAAATTGTATTTTGCATAATATTCAAATATTTGCACAGAACATTTAATAAAGGTATGTGTTCGTTTGCATGAGTGACAGTGTAATTTTTTGCCTAAACTAGTTGTGTGAGGTTCCAACTGTTATGCAAGCAAGATTATTGGCTAGCTAAAAAGATGTACTTTGAAAGTAACTGAGTAAATGATTCCAGTTCTTTTGGTGACTGTGATATTGTTATATTGACGTGCTGTGAGCACCCTTATCTTCCCCAACAGTCACACTTACTCGGGAGTTATCCAGCAGAGATCTAGGTGCTTATCTTGCCCTAGCATTTTTCAAAACTTACCAACTCCTTTCTCTTTATGACTTCACTTACCTGAAATTGTCTTAGGCTTCAGTATCTTTGAGTTCCTACTAGGTTACCTGTAATGATAGCACATATTTTACTTTGCCTTCTCTCATTTGCCATGCTGATGATTCTTTTTATCCAATACTACATTTTTCACTCGTGCCTTAATAGACTTTTCTCTACTTCTCTCCACCCCGTCCCATCCCCACACCATTTTATTTTTTAAATGGTTTCCCAATCCTAGTGTTCTGTTTTATGGAGGAACTTAAGGCTATGAACACTTAGACTATGAAGTTGACTGCCCTTTTCATCCTAATCTAACAATCCAAATGACAGGAAACAGGGACTGAGGTAATGGAAAAAATGAAGCAAACAAGAACACGGTATCACAATCAAGGCTTGTACTTAGTAATTAGCTGCACTAATTTATTGATGTTACTTTGCTTTTGTCTTTTTCCATGACCCCTTCTAATTGCCCTCTGTATCTCACTGCTTGTGGGAGGTGTTCTTCTATTAATCTCTTACTTATCCTGTAAACTTTTAAGAAAAATTTGGGAGGAAACAGAAGGGGGACAGGACCTAGCGTGCCCTTGGATGCTGGTGAGGGAAGAATACTGCATTATACCAGAACAGCATGTAAATAAATTAGTGCTGCTGAGAAGAAATGCATGGTCCTGCTCTATTTTGATGTGTTATAAGAAATTACAGTAATCTCATTCATACAACTGTTTTTGTAACACTTTTTTTTTTTAAGTCTGTCATTCAGGTAGATAGTATGTAGTTCTGTTTTTTATGATGCATCACTTACATGACCTGCATGAAGTGGTGTGTTAAGAAGTAAGTCTCAGTGTTGAAAAGATACATTCAAATACCACTATCATTACAGTTTTAAATGGTCTAAAATATTAGTTTGAGGCAAGTTTTTTAACCCATCTTTCATCTTTATCTTATAGACACATTCTAAAAGCTTACAAGCAGTTAATTCTGAGTTCATGCTTCTATTTCCTTTGTGTATACACATGTGTTTACTTTTCTCCTCCCATTGCCACTAATGACTGCTGCAAAGATGGCAGTGTCTGCATTTCTGATGCCTGTAATTCTCTATTTTCTCGCGTGGTCTTTTCCAGCTGTCCCAGTTCGGATGGTGCCTGAGTCAAGACACTGCTGTATTGTTCAGCTGGCATAACAGGGCCTTTCTTCCCATAAGATAGGCCTAGAAACATCTTGATGATACTGAACAAGCACTGGGCTTTCTAAGGTTTAATGAGAGTGATAAGAAAAATTATAGGTGAAAATTCAGTCTTCACACTTCCAGATTTATGAAAGCTACTCCATGCTGTACATACTAGTGATGTATGTATTTTTGTAATGGTTTGCATGGTTAAATGTATTTTCTTTGTCACTTATGCACATCCATTATGCTTCCACGTAATGTGTTTGCTTTGACATAGCACTGCCTTTAGGTTTTGGCAAGTTCAAATAATCTAATTTTCTCAAATAGTACTTCACTGCTCTTTCAAAAATATTTCTTAAGCTAGTAGAAAACTTTCTAGTGGAAGAGTTTGCTTCAGACATGAGGTATTTTTTACACCTGGTGTCTCACTAAAACAGTACATTTTACATTATGTTTACATGCCCTCAGGTTCTGTCAGGCTCAGACGGCTGCTGTTTCCTTATGCCCTTTTGGGTTTCAGGGAGAGGTGCAGGTGATGCTGCCATTTCTGTTTTATCCAAGAAGGCACACCGTGTGCTTTTGTTAAAGGCTCATTGCTACAAGGTCTCTTGCAGAACAAGGTGGAGTGAGGTGTTAGGACTTCTTTTCTTCCCAATTTCTTTTGGATAATTTGTAGTGTATAAAATACCATCTAGACTTTGATAGTTTACATTTTTTATCTGATACTTGACTGGCTGAACTCTTCCTAACTCAGATCATCCAAGGCCTTAAAAGTCTTGTTTGACCTTGGCACAGCTACGATTTCCAGTCTGTGATACCCTGTTTTTTTAGGCAGTGTGCTTTGTGAAGCCACAGGCTGAGGTAGGGCAGCCCCATCTTGGAGCCTGAGGCTGCAGCTTAACCCTCTGTAGGTCAGGAGAAGGGTGGGTTACTCTGTATGCTCATCTTCAGCTGCTGCCTGATAAGAAGATTAAACTCTTATGCAGATCTCTTAAAGGCAGGTTATGATGATGGGCAGTGAAGTTTTTCAGTCGTTAACTATCACAGAAGCATCATTGTAGCTTGCAAGTAACACACCAAGTGTTCTGCACGGCTCTCAGAGTCCTTGTGAATTATTTATTTTTCTGTAATACCACCATTGAATTTGCCTCCTGTTGCAGAGGCAGGAGGTTATTGTTTAGAGCATACCGTGTGTAATTTGAACTCTTGCTTCTGGCAGTGTGATAGTTTTGGCTGGGTTTGTGGGAGAAATACTGGTGTTTTTCACTGGTGCCCCAGCTAAGGAGAGTGGTGGGTTAGGGAGTAGGGATCACTCAAACACTGTCAAGAGGGACATGTGGTAGGGACTGAAACATAACATATTGTCAGTATGGCTTTCTGCTTGCTCCCCTTTTCAGTCTTTGAGTCTGGGCATAAGCTGGAGTACATGAAGAATTTTCTCTTGTGTGTACTATTTTTGGTCCTAGCAAAACAGTGGTTTGTTGGAGTCTTTTTGATGTTGCATTTACAGCCCAAGTTGTCAGCTCTTGCAGAATTTGAAGTCTTACCAGCACTTAGACATACAGTTTTACAAGGTTTCCCTGTGTTTTCTTTTTTGAGAAGCTCTCTTCATATTTTTTCTTAAACGTGTGTGGTTGCAAAACATAGAGGCTTGCCAGGATTCAGAAGCTTTTTTGAGTCTCACTTGAGTGTCTAAAATCGGATATATAACAGGGAGCTCCCAAGCGACAATCTGTATGTGAGCTAGAGCTGTTGTTAATGGTTTTTTTCCCTCCTTTCCTGCAGGTTCATGTGTTCTCAGCTACCAAACGAGGTCCTGAAGAGCATCAGTATCATTGACAGCCCTGGCATTCTGTCTGGAGAGAAGCAGCGCATCAGCAGAGGTGAGTTGCAGAGCTTTACAATAACCAGGCTCACTAAATTTTTTCTGCTCTACTGGACAAATCAGCATCCTAATCTTTGGGGAGCCTGTTGTAGTGGTACTGTAGGGTGGTCTGTCCCATACTTTCGTGCTGCAAGCCCTGTACAGCCCATATTTTAAGGCTGGATGTCAGCTTTGGAATTTCTTCTCTTGAAAGCTGGTGGGGGTTAATATTTCTGTCATCCTGCTGCTATGGCTGCAAATGGCAACAGTTGCATGGTCTGTTGACTAATTAGTGCTTTGTCACTCCTGAGAAAAAGACATATTTTCATCATTATAATTACTTTCCATGAAGTAATAATGACTCTTAGATATACTATTGAAGTTCATGAATGAAGAAATGTTTCATAATAGCTGTAGGCTGGTCATGTCTGAAAAATTCAGGGGTGAGGCAGTAAATAAGGTGGGTTTTTGTGGTCACAGCTGCTAGAGCTGCTTCTTAAGGTTGCTCAGTCATGCCATAATATAATACAGTCAAAAGAGGAAGTCAAATGGTAGGAAGAGAAAGAGTGAATGAGAATACTTTTAATAATATGAATGTAAACAACTTTCTTCCTTGCATCCTTCAGCTGCATTTAAGGGCATGTCACTTTTCTGTGGAGTTGTAAATGGTAGTGATGCAGGGTGTGGCTTATGCTGCCCTCTGTTTTCAGACCTTTGCTTAAGAAATGGAAACTTGTGTTTCATGTCTCTGTCAGAGGAAATAAACAGTTCTTTAACATGTCACACCTGGGATTTTTTGAGGAAATCCTGGTACAACGCAATATACAGCAGCTATGCAACAATAGTCCCATCTTTGTAATAAACTGACAAAGTAAGGGACTAACTTCTCAGGACTATAATCTAAATTATGCTTACCTGTTAAACTGATATACCAGATGCTTCTGGATTCTTTGTTCAGTGATGTTTTGTCCTCTTTATTACTCATAGTCATGTAAAGCATTCATCATGGGGAGAGTGCTGGACTTTTCCTTTTTGTGATGCGTTGGTGAAATAGTAGAGATGAACATCATGAGAGCTCTACATCTCTGCAAGCAAAGACTTGAATGTTGTGAAACCAGAAATAAAACAAATACTGCATGTTGGCACTCTTATTTTAGACAGAAAAAATTGAGTGTGTAACTAATGATTTTTAGTCCTGAAAAAATCTTCTCATAAAATGCCCACAAAATATTTAGATCCCAGTTTACACAGTCTGATAAAATCAGCAGTAGTCTGCTTCTCCACTGCGGATTCCAGCTCCCTTTTTACTCATCAGGTTAAAACTAGGTGCATCTTACCCCTTCTTTGCTTGTTAAATCAAGAGGAAATTATGTTTGGCAGCATTCAAGTATCTGTTGCCACTTCTGTAATAGTATGGAAGGAAACATGAAATAAGCATAAAACTAGAGTATCATATTAATATGCCACTGAAAAAGTGAGCAATTGTGTAACCAAATCAAACACCATTAGGTAATGCTGTGGAAGTCTCAGACTTCCAAGTGCAGGAGTTGTGTTTCACTCCATGTTATGTTTCACTGGTAGTCCTGTGTTGCCTGAAGGACGATGACTCTTCACTGCCATCTAGAATTGCTTCTGTGATTTAACAAAACATGGCTCTTGTTCCCTTATTGTTCAGAAACTCCTTGTCTTGATGGTATGTGCCTTATCAATTGTTACAGCCTAGCTGGCCTGCCCTTTGATATGATAGACTTCGACCTAATTTGACATAGCTCAGTGATTACCTCAAACTCCTACCTGTTTCACATGCTTTAACTTGATTAGATTGCATTTCATTTGATTTTTTTTTCCCCATGTGTTACAGATTGTCTTGAATGTGTCCCTTGTCATAGTTCTTTTATCAAAGTGTGGTTCTCCTGTATGTTAAACCTGTAGGTTTAATCATGTTTAAAGTGTGGCTGTACCAAATATGAGGTTTTGGGAGTTGGCTTTAGAGCGTTGTTCTCTGAGTGTCCCAGCCTTTAAGGGCAGGTTAAATAAAGATTTCATATACTTAGGCATCAGTATACAAGAAGTTATCTACAAGTGCCTGTGCATTTATTGAATGCATGTATTCTACGCTATCATGATTAGGAATTACTACACCCAACCTTGGCTGAAATACTGCATAGTCAGATACATTTCCTGTAAATGGCTTTTGGGCTGCTTATGCAGTTTGCATATAGGTGGTTTTGTGGAGCACAAACTTGACTTGTCCTGTGATGCTGCACATAGCAAGGTTTGTCTGACCTGCTTCCAGAAGGAGTCAGTCTGACTTAAACATATTTATGCTATAAGTCTAATTTAGCACGTTTTGAAGTTTGAGTTGCTTTGATGACTTTCTAAATTATTGTGTGTAAATGTAAGCAGGACTGTACAAGATGTTTTCTGCTATCCCTGAATGTGTCTCTGTCAGAGAGGGTTCTGCTTTCTAGAAGTTTAGCTTGTGTCTAACATTGGTAAGCTGCAGCTTTTCTTATTTAAAATGTTTGATGGAAGAATAACATTACAGGGCGTCTGTGTAAGACCTTGTCTCTTTGCTTTTGGTGTTTTTTTCCCATCTCACTAGCTACTGCTTAACTATTTACCTATGAATGAATGTAATATCTGTATAATACTAAAATTTGACAGGTATCACTAGGAGTAAGTTGGAGCCTTCTGAGACCAAGGGAGGACTCAAATATTAACTTTAATTTTAACATGCAGGAAAACAGTAAAGGGACCATGTAAAATTAGAGGACATGCACTATTTCCCAGCATGCTCTATTTTTAACTCTGGAAAGCATCCAGGCCAAAGATGAAGGAGCTGATTTCTTGAAGGGTCAAAAATATACACAGAGGACAACATTCAAAGATGTCTCAAGACACACCTTTCCCGCTCCTGTTGTCGGCAGGAGGATGTGCCAGAAGCTTCCTGCCTGTCAGTTCAGGGGCAGGGTAAGTGGCTGGAGGAGAATGTGCAGATGTCTGCCAGCATTGTCCCCGGGTCAGACAATGCCCGTCCCTGTGCTGCTCCTGCGGCATCACTGGTGATGTTCACGCCCTTGCAGACAGAAGTGTCTGCGTGGGCTGCAAGATTTGGAAGGAAAAACGAGTGTCTGGCAGGATGTAGGGAGGAACCCCTTTTAGGAAGGGAGGAGGTGTTTCGTTCATGATTGAGTGGTGTGAAGGCAAGTGTTTCAAAAAATATGGGGAAAGAGTTCAGGGTAAAACAGATATTGTTTTTTTTAAAAAGGAAAAAGCTCCTCACACATACTTTGCTGTTCCTTACTCATACTAGATGAGTCACATCCATGCCAAACCCAAAGCCGCATCACCAGTGGTGACTCTGTGGATTAGATGTGTCACTTCTCAATAAGGAGTTCCTGCATGCTGTTTGTTGTGTGGATTAGGTACCAGCTGAACCTGTAAAAGCTTTTAGACAGGTGCTATGAATAGGCTTTCCTTTAGAACGAGCTAAAGCTTGTTTCAGGTGATCAGGAAGGTCACTGCTCGTGTTCTGTAACATGCCATGTCCTCAAAGCCATCAGCAATGCAGTCATGTTACTTGTAAATTGTACTTTTTGGTCTCCTGTGGCAAAAATATCACCAAGTGTTGCAAGGTAAGGAGAGATGAGTTTAAATATGGTTTTAAAATCCAAATACTTCTGGTTGCTGACTTGCACTGGAATGCTGTACTTGCACCATTTTCCTTGTTAATTCAGATAAGCAGTGTTACCAAAGTGACCAATATTGGCAGTTATGAGGAGAGATTGTATCAGAGCCCCACAGTCCTGTTTAGCTGTGCTGGAACCAGACTCTTGGAAAGAGGCAGATGTGGGTGTGAGACAGAGAAAAGGGCAGCAATAAAAACAAAAGGTGCTAATAGCGAGACTGGCCCAAGGAACCGCAGGGTCCAGTTTCCTGACTTCGTTGTCCACAGATACTGTCCTCTTGAGTAACAAATCTCCTTTTTGCCCAAGGCAGAGGCTGTTATTTTCTTGTTCTCCATCCCCACCCCCACATTCTCCAAGACTCATTTTTCCAAATGGTAAGACTATAACAGTGTGTTCTTCCTTCAGGCTACGACTTCTGCCAAGTCCTCCAGTGGTTTGCTGAGAGGGTTGACCGAATCATCCTCCTTTTTGATGCCCATAAACTGGATATATCTGATGAGTTTTCAGAGGCCATTAAGTCTTTCCGGGGCCAGGATGACAAGATTCGAGTGGTGCTCAATAAGGCTGACCAAGTGGACACGCAGCAGCTGATGAGGGTCTACGGTGCACTCATGTGGTCCCTGGGAAAGGTGATCGACACGCCAGAGGTCCTGCGGGTCTACATTGGCTCCTTCTGGGCCCATCCTCTCCGAAACACCGACAATCGAAGGCTCTTTGAAGCCGAGGCGCAGGATCTTTTCAAGGATATCCAGAGTCTCCCGCAGAAGGCCGCTGTGAGGAAACTCAATGATCTCATTAAAAGGGCAAGACTTGCAAAGGTAAGAAAAGAGAAGAAAACAAAACTGAATGAGCAGTCTCTGCTGCTCTCAGCATGTCCTTTCTCAGCCTTCCCAATTTTTCTCTTGCTGTAAAATGTGTCTTTTTCGCACAGTTTTTAATCTTGGATTGAATTGTCACTTTTTCAAGGAAAAGATAGACACTTGGGGAGAACGCTTTTGATAGCAGACAGGAGCTCTAATTTCCTGTGCAGTTATCAAACCAAATGCATTTTCCTTCGGCACATTTTAATATGAACTTCTAATAAAAAATGAAGAGAATTTGCAAATACATCAGTATATGAATAGTTGTTTGGGGATGTGTACCACTTCCTGTGTTGGCCTATTTCAATTTCTGAATATGAAGATAGACTTTCAGGGTTTTTTTGGTGGGGTTATATTTTGGGGTTNTTTAGGGCACCCTGTAGAAATTGCTTCTTTGAAAATTACATTTAAAATCACAATGATGTTGTGTTAAAAGTTGCTCTGATCCCAGAGCAACCTCAGATCCAGTCTATTTTGTAAATGTTGGCAGCATTTTGTTTTCATTTGTCACAGACATTTTAGCATTGAAGGAGTGTCAGTTGAGTAATTTTTAGATGTTTCTATGAAATATAAAATAAAAATGGATAAAAGTAAATACAGAATGCAGTGGTCTTAGGGATATGTTAGACAGTCACGTAAGGGGAATAAACTGTTTATCTGCAGGAAAGCAGCAATGTAATCCAGTGGCATTTTTCTGCCTTCCAAACTGCTCTCAAAGTACTGACAGTCAAAAATCGCTTTTTACAGCATTGAGTGTGGGGTTTCTTTTATTTCTGTGGTACCCTCTTCTTAATGTTTTCTAAAGCATTTACAGTAACTAGAAACAAAAGCAATCTCTTAACATGCTGTCAAATTTGGGCATTAGGCTTTTCTCTTTTTTCTTTTTTTTTTTTTCCTCTAAGTCCTGTGACTCACTATCCCGTTTTGAAGATGGGGACTGTTCTTATCTACAAGAAACACATGTGCATACTGGCAGACCTTAGGCCACTTAGAGTACACATGTGAAACTGTTAGTGCTTATGAATTATAAACATACATTTCTGTACGATAGAAATATTATTTTAGACATAAGATCCATAAAATTACTTAAAATTATTTATAAACGCTCTTAAAAATACCCTTATTGAATCCGTTCTGCAATTCTGGAGAAATACTTGTATCTATACTCTTAGAAAATTTTATGAGTTTATGCTTTATGCTGGAGTTTTCTTCTCCCCTATAGAAATGTAAATTTCTTTACCATTAAAATGCATACCCTCTTTTTAGATATAAGGAAGTGGTGTTGTGAAATTTGTGGACTTAAGATGTGCACATAAAAACTGGCTACATCATTTTTCTTTTAAAAGCAAAGATTGATTTTCCTTTTCCTCCTTAGGAAGTAAGGAAATGAATGGGAGAGCAATTGCTGTGTGCAGGTTGTGTAAGGTTTTGTAGAATGCTATAATACACATTCTGTCTTGGTTTGGTAGGCATTAAGTATTATGCTTACACAACACCAAAGCTATCACTTGTTTTACTGATGCTTTTTAATGGTAGTTTTTCTTCGCCCAGTCTTCACAATTTCACCTCTTTATTGCTCAACAGTTTGATAGACATACCTAATTTTTGACTCTTTTTTTTTCTGTGTGTGTGAAAATTGTAAGTAGCTTGTGTTTTGTGGACAGCTACATTCTTTTTAAATGAACAAGGACCTGAGTTCTGTAAAGACATCCTGATGTGGAGGATGTGGAGGATGCTGTGGTCCTGGCCAGGTCAGAGCTTAGGACAGCAGTTTAATAACATCAAGCTGTGATAGCCATGCATTACTTCTAAAAGAAGGCTCTGCCCTGGTGCCTTCCCTCTTGTGTGCAAAATGAGTATCAATGTCCACACAATGAGCTGGGGAGGTGAACTCACCTCAGTTAGGGAGTGCAGCCACTGGTTCTGTTCTGGACCTGATCACTTGCTCTGTGGCCAAGCAGATCCTTTTGGTGGGGAAGGGTGGTGGGAGAGTGGCAAGGGGGAAGAGGTGAATGGCTCAGAATAAAGGAATAAGGAAGGTGGGCAGGATGGATATTTTGATGGCAATGCAAGAATCAATGTGTTTAAAGACATCCTAAATTAATGCCTTTCCTTATAAGCTGGAGAGGCTCTATTTCTCTCCCTAGGGCTTCACAAGGCAGCTTCACGATGCTGCTCCTGTTGGAACTGGCTGCTCTGTCATCTGCATAATGGCTGCATAAATATAGACTATAGGTACTCACTCTTCTGTGAGTAAATAGGTAGGAATGCAATGTCACTTCAAATAGATAGCCCTGCCACTTAGCATACTTGGATTACTGGAGGAATTATCCCACTGATTCCCACAATGGCTGGTGGGGCAAATGAGTGACAAATCATACAGGTTTGTATGCTCCAGTATGGCTGGGGCTCTGTGTATAGTGTCAGGATGTGGGGTTTGGGGTCTTGCTTTTTCTCTTCCTGTTGGTACTCATAGAATGCTGTACCAGGCTTCTCCTTAAAACAGCAAGTGTGCATCTGTATTTCTTTGAAATGTGTTTCCTTTCTCTCTGCCCCTCAAAGGAATGCTGAAAGCAGCAAAAGCTAATAATAACTAACTGATAGCTAACTGTTCATGTAAACACCAAGTTCCAGAAACAGTAGTTGATAATATCTTTCCTTAGGGAAACATATTTCTGTTTCTTTTTATGACCTAGGTGAGGAACACTACTGCTAAGTGTCAGTAAACAGTAGTTTTGATTTCAGTTTTGCTTCTTTTTAGGTTCATGCTTATATCATCAGCTATCTGAAGAAAGAGATGCCCTCTGTATTTGGGAAGGAGAACAAGAAGAAGGAACTGATCAACAAGTTGCCAGAGATCTACATCCAGCTGCAAAGGGAGTACCATATCTCAGCAGGGGACTTCCCTGAAGTCAAGAAAATGCAGGTAAGATGGTAGATTACCATTCCACTGAAATAACTCTTAACTTTGTAGCAGGATTGCCAAATTGGAAAAGGTAGAAGAGAGTATCTCAGTGTTACAGTTTAGGGTGTTTGGCAGTAAGCAGTTGAAATTACAGTCGTTTGACTGATATGACATTAGAGTGACTTGGAAGTGGGTGAGACCAAAAAAGAATGGTAACTTGCTTAGTGTGCATTCACTGATACAGGACTACATAAAGACTATGAAAATAAGGCATAAGGAATCTGACCTTCTGTCCTTTTAGTCAGTACTTCGTCTCTCCAGGAAGTACTAAAGGCTTTGTGCAAATAAAATGGCAGTGAGCACTCACAGGTTAAGGGGCTTCTTGTTTTGAATCCTAAATGTGGTTATATTTATCATTTTTGTGATGGTATTAAATATTTGTCTCGGTGAAGATATCCTTAGTCATAAGTTCATTTTACTCTACTCTTTTCCTGTTTTTACTGGTACTGTTTCCCAGTGAGTAATAAAGGCAATGTGTTACTCGAAAAGTCCAGCTTAAAACCTCTTGCTTCTGAAAATAGTCCTTGGCTATTTTCCTGTCCTGTTAAGATTGTATTCTATGAAGGAGAGAGTTCCTGGTTTATACTTGCAACTAATTTTTAAATACCTTTTGTCTCTTCCTCTTTTGGACTTTCTGCAGTCTTTCAACCAACTTTCTGTCACTTTGTTGCCTATTTATTTCTGTTCTCTGATTTAGATGAGTTGTTTACAAAATATCCTACTACTAAGTTATATTGTATCCTACAACTAATGTTGTGTTAGCATTGATTTCAAGCATCAGTTGGCAATTTTTGTATCTCAGATCATAGGCTTCCTAAATGGCCTTTGAATTAGAGGATAATTCAGCTTGAAAGCTGAAGAACAAGCGATCAGGAGCCTGCAGTTTGCTCTGACCATGGACTAATCATGAGTGTGATGGAGGATGTTTTCCAGATGTATCATTCTGACAGTATATGTGGTACACTTGCACAGCTAATCATCATAGGCTGATGATCTATAGGAAGGCACAAGTTCCTTTCATGAACTAAAATACTTAACCTGGGAATCAACTATTGGCATGAGATAGCAAATCATAGATGAAGTACAAGATGTATTTTAGCTAAGTTTTCACAGGCAGGATTGTTGGAAGGGTTTCATGAGTTAGGCTTTGAAAGGGGATTTTGTGGCAAAAGTTGACTCTTTCTTCCCTTGCTGCTTTTGTTTGTGATGCAGAATGAGAGGATGAGAGATCTGAATATTGAAACAAAATTTGAATGAAACTCTTTCAAACTTAAGTACATGTCAGTTAAGCGTCAGCAGCAGATGGCAGCAAATATATACAGGAGATCAGTCATTTCTGTAATGAGAAGCAAAATTAGGAGAAAGCAAAATTGTGCCAAAACTGATAGCAAGTTGACCTTTGCTTCTTGAGATTTATTGCACTACATAAATTTATTCTGATCAGGTGCTGTAAATCAGGTGATTGTGTATAAATGTCACCTGAACAGAGTTGTTGGTTGATGGTTTTTTACCCCGTGCTCCAGGTTTCTTGGGTTCATGTCATGATCATTTTGATATGTATTAGGAGCAACTCCTTGAGATGATAGATGGGATTTGTTAAAGCAATTTAACATAATTTTACAGAAGGTGGGAGGTGGTGGTGATGTTTGGGGTTTTTTTTTAATCTTTTCCACTGTAACTTTCTCTTCCTGGCAAGCGTTTTGCATGCAGAAAAAATTTAATAATTGCCTAAAGCATTTTTAATTTTCCAGTGCTGTGATGTAAAACATGCTTGGGCTTGTGTTGGAATAGTACATACCACCTAGGTAAACATCTTGCTGGTGTTAGGATGAAAACTCCACACATTCTGCAGGGACCATCTGACTTCATGAGTTCTGGCAGCACTGCTATGAAACACTACTGTTGTTATCTCAACTCAGCTTTTCTTTATTGGTAAAGCACACTTCTTCCTGACCTAACCACAACCAAAAAGTCTAATCTCTAAAATCAGATCAGTCCTGCAAACATTTGATTTTATTTTTAACTTTAAACACTTGCATAAGTGGTAGCAGGACTGAGGACTTATTTGCATGCTTTCTTTGATGTTTGGAAAAAAATCATCAAATGGAAAGTTGCTGGGTGACATTTATCAACTGCTGTGGTTTTATCCACTGCACTTTGAAAATGGTATTGTAAATGTAATTTAATAAACAAACATACACTCATACACTGTTGCAAAATAATCTTAGTGTGTTTGATCAAATATATTGGTTGTATGGTACATATGTGTTTTGTTTCTCCTTTAAGAGGAGTTTCAGCTATAGAAACAGCTTCAAAAGATGCTTATTTTAATTAAATTATTACTTGATTATTTTAATTTGAATCCCATTCTTTAAACTTTTCAGTGTATTGCAGTTTTTTTTAACTACTGTCACTGTGTCATTCACAGGAGCAGCTGGAGAATTGTGACTTCACTAAATTTCATTCTTTGAAACCAAAGCTAATTGAAGCTGTGGATAACATGCTGGCCAACAAAATTGCCTCCCTGATGAACCTGATCAGGCAGGAAGAGAGCAACATGCCCACAGAGATGGTACACGGTGGAGCATTTGATGGCACCATGGCAGGACCTTTTGGCCATGGATACGGGGAAGGTGCTAAGGAAGGAGCTGACGAAGAGGAGTGGGTTGTTGCCAAAGATAAACCTGCTTACGATGAGATTTTCTACACTCTGTCACCAATCAATGGCAAAATATCTGGGATTAGTGCAAAGAAGGAGATGGTAACTTCTAAACTACCCAACAGCGTCTTGGGGAAGATCTGGAAACTTGCAGACTGTGATGGCGATGGGATGTTGGATGATGAAGAGTTTGCATTAGCAAAACATCTTATCAAGATTAAGCTGGATGGATATGAACTGCCTGGCACGCTGCCTTCCCACCTGGTGCCACCATCTCACAGGAAACCTTTCCAGACAGCAGAGTGAACAATACAAGGAGAAGAACGAGGATTTTGAAAAATCCCACAGGAAATGTGTTGAAAAAACCAAAATTTGAAGTTAAGCTTAGATCCTTAAACCTCACAGCACATTTCACGCAAGCTACTGAAGTTGTAAGCATGGCAGCAGGGAAGCATTCGTGTCGCTGTCCCTGCTGACCTTCACTCAGACATGCTTATCACAAGTGCCTTATAATAGCTCTGTCATAAGGTGAAAATGTTTTTGTAGTCCTGTGTCCATGTCTCGCTGCCTTTACAACCATAAAGCAGAAAAGACCATGCATAGAAATTGCTGACTTCACCAAACCTAAATACTTACCAGCCCTAAGTGTCTCCAAACTATTCTAAATAGCGCACTGAAGCTCAAAATGTTAAATTCACCTGCCTATGCAAGGAATATTTAGATGCTAAAAATATACTTAAACCATTGAGTGAATGTCAGCATCTCTGTAGTTTAAGAAAAGGCTGATATAAAAGCAAATTCTTTTTTTTTCATTTTATTATTTAATTGGAGTTAGAAAAAGAAGAGTGATGAGGAGAGTCTTGTAAGTGCTTAGAATATGAGCAAACTTGTTTTAAAACCTTAGATTCTATCTAGAACTTCAAAATACTAAATTTTTTTTCAATTTGTCATTGTGTCTTACCTGAAGAACAGCTTCTTCAGTTTTACACAGCACTATATATTCAGTATTATCATTAGAAGAACCGAGATCACCTTTGTTCCTTGGATTTATACTTTTCTTTGCGGTTTAAGCTTAGCTTCTCTGCAGACAATGAATTTCTGAATGGTTCAAAGTGACAGCAGAGTGGTTTCTTAAGCTAAAAAAACCCATGTTTGTGTTGAAATTAAGCCTCACTTTCTGTTCAGAAAAGGTGTATTGCTCAAAGTCAACCTCTTCAAAGCACATCAAGTTGTTTTGGGATATTTTCATTGGTATTTAATTTCTATTTACAGCTAATTATACAGTTATGTCTGTGTATTTTTTAGTAAGTAATATATTTAAGAGAAGTTTTTAACTCTTTTGCCAACATGTAGCTGACAACCACAAAAGAGATTAAATTCCCATGGTGGAAGATTTGAAGGATGGGGAGGCTAACAGGAACTGTTACATTGACTGTAATAAATGATAGACTCATTCCTCCAAATATTACTCCTCTATTGAAAACAATCCGTGAAAGGAATGGATGCTTAATAAACATTTATTTTCCAACAACACACAATCAAAGTTGAACATACTGTCTGCTTACAACAGATTTTTTTATCAGTACCTTAAAAGAAGGCAAGTCTTTGGCCCTGTGAACTTGAGTCTTTCAGGGAGGGCCAGTTCTTTCCAAAAATCAAATTTGGCAGTTAGTTCTGGTCTGTGTATGAGCAGGAATTGACTTGTATTCCATTTGTAGTGGAAAAGACCCTACACATCAAAGGTACTGTAGTTTTGAGCACTTTTTTTTTAAGTCTCAGTAAGTGGCAGCAGTAATGCCTTCTGAGACAGAGTAAGCCAAAAAGTGCTTTAACATCCTTGCAATAGGGGTGGGGAGGGAAATAGTTTGGATATTGTCTCCCAGTTAAGGTTTTAGTCACACTTCCGTGTTCAGTTTTGTGGGTGAGCTAAGAAAAGCCTCAGCTTCTTTTTTCAAATCATATATTTGTAGGTTGTCGGGTTGAATACTTCACATCTTTCTGTACCCCTCATCTTTCTTCATCTGTTCTATTCTGAGGTGCAATTTCCATGAACTTTGTCAGGGCTCTTCCATGGGAAAACAATTATGCTATTTTAAGTAATGGCAGAACACCACCTTTACCTTGCCAGGTTTCTGGGCCTGTATCAAGGATGTCCTGGCATAGTTAAATTGTTCTGAGGACTTGATTTTTTTTTTTTTTTTTTTTTTCTTAGGTGTTTTTCCTATCATTCAAGCATACCAACTTTATTTCTGTTAGACCTAAATTAGGAGCCAAATTAGTGCATCTCTGTGCACTTTAGTAGAGCTGTGAAACTTGACATTGAGTCTACCTGTGCGACTGTACATCTGCAGAGTAACTATTTTCTTTGTAATTTATTTTTGATTGAACAAAAAGTAGTCTATAGACATTGCAGGTGTTACAAAAAAGAAAAAGGCTGCAGAAGTAGTAATGTGTGCTTGTTTGTGGGTAGTGTCTGCAGTCAGTACCATTTTATACACTACTGACCAGCTTAGTACTAGTGACTAGCTTAATCAGGAAAGCCACCAGGAGAAAGAGTGCAAGCTTCTGTATTGTGACTACTGTTGTGTGGGCAAAGCTGAGAGGATCTGGGAAGCTGCTGATCTGACTCTGCCTTACCTCACTTTGCAGCAGCACAGGGCTGCAGGGGTGGACTCATGCTTGGGTTCCCACCACACGTAGCTTCCAGGGGTGATGCTCCAGACATACTGGAGCCGTGTGATCCCACACCATTAGAAATATCCTCCTTCAGTGAGAAGAGCAGGATAGTTTCAGTGGTTTTATTTTATTTTTCTAGTTTTGTTGGTAGTAAAATGGAGAGCACAGCCTTTTCCTCAGTCTCTGTGACAATATGCTAACTTGTTCTTAAGGCAGACAAATTAAAATACATCCTTTTGGTAAGTTAAAATGTTGTGCCCAGATGGGGTTGTAGTATTTCGCTTTGTGTTCCTGTTGAATTTGGAAGATGAATGCAGGAAGCATGTAGGAGTAGAGGTGGATTTTCTCCAGCTGTCTGGAGAAATGAAAGTGTTTCATGGTCGGCATCCACAGCTACATAAATGTATTTCTAGCTATGTGGTACAGTGAACTAGCATCACACTTAGATGATAGGAATAAAGTACATTTCATGTGAACTTGAAGCAGCAGTTTCTTGCACAACTAAACTGATGGACTAGGTTGCTGTGTCTCAGGGGAGGGGATCTCTTCTCACTACGTCCTCACAGATCCATAGGCCTCCCCCATTTGCCTTCCTGGCTGTCTGCAAGCCCGTTCAGTTAAGCCACACAACTGTTTGGATAATGTTCTGTGGAGTTAGTGAATCTGTGTGTTAAAAGCATGAGAAGTGAGCAGGATTGCCTTCTCTCAGGATGGTATGCTCTGAGTAGTTATTTGTAACAGCAGTATGCGGTGATCTTTGGTGGTGTTTGTTAGGAATGTCTGCTGAAGAAAGGTGAAGATGTTGGGTTGGTTGGACATTTTATGCCTAGGATTTTAATTACATTTTCTGCAAGATAATTCAAAGCTGTCTGTAATTCATCCTGTAAAATCTGTGCCCACTGATGTAGCCTACTGTCTTAAACTAAAGTAGAAACTGCTGCTTTTACCTTTTCTCCAACTAATCCACAACACAGTTTTAATTTTCAACCCTAGTTTTATTCCTTCAGAAATTTTGAGTTTTTGTTGTAGACTGGAACAGGAAATGTGGGGCTACGGTTCATAACCACAATACAGGACACTGAGAGACTTAAAAACTGTGACAGCTTGAAATTGGAGAGTTTACAAAGATTTTTAAGTCAGGGTGAGGTCCCATTTCTTAACTGGGTGTGGTGTGGATTTGTGTGGAACCTGGTCTCAAAGCAGCATGTATGTGGTCCCTGGCTTTCAACACTGTTTATTGCCAGCACTTGAAATGCACCCTCTTTTTCTTTCCATCACTTCCTTCCCTTCACAATGTGCACTCATTTTAGTTGCTCTCTAAATTGTTGGATCTCAAGCAGAGTTTGAAGTGTATGGTTTGATGGATATGTGTGACTTAGCACTGAGAGAATGATCATGAACTTCATTTTATGTTTAACATGCTCACCTTTTCTAATATTTTTGTTAAACACTGTTTTCACTTAAAAGGCACTCTGATTTTTGAGGAAAGGCTTGATCTGTGCAGTGTGCTTCAGTTTGTCCAACTAGGCAAACAAAGTTTTAAGTTCATTATTGTTGCACTTTTATTACACAGTAAATTCTTTGCAGATACTGTAATATATTTTAATATGCTTTGTAATCATTTTTAGAGAGCAGTGATAAAAATTGCTGATTTAATAAACTAATATTGAACTACCTGAGATTCTGGTTTGTATGCTTCTTTCTGGAAGGTAATCTTTCAGTGACTCGTATTTTGTAATCTTGCTAGTTAAGGCAGGGTAGCTATTTGGCAAGCTGCTGATTTTCCCACCTCAGTTTTTGTATTCATGATAGGTTCTGGCTATTTCTTTTCTGTGCCCTTGAACTTGTTGCTGAAATTACTGCTTGTGCCAAGGCTTGGTTCTAGAATTAAATTTATCTGTAAAGAATTTTAAAAAATCCCACAAGCCTCCAGCACCTCTCTATAATTAGCATGTTATAGCAGAATGTAATTTTGGAGCTTCCTAATGTCTAAATGTGGAAGTTCTGTAAATTCAAAGTGTGGAACATAAACCTAAAACTTCCTGTGTGGATTGAAAGTTTGAAACTTGATCTGAGAGATAGTACTTCTAACTTCAGTGGGGGTACTAACCTTGTAAAGTGAGAGTAGATTGAATAGCAGCTTAGCAAAAAGTACTTTGATGTCTTTGTCCCAAAAGCTCCAAAGACATCTTCCACACCATGCTGCGTACTACTTGAGAATAACCAATGGTATCAACAGAACACTGTAACATCGTGCTGAAATTAATCCTCTGGCCCCCTCTTTCTCCTCTATGCACACATCTTACTTGAGGCATTTCCAGAGATTATCTGTGCCATCAGGATGCTACAGTTTAGCCATTGCTCCTACTGTGGTCAAATTTCAGCTGCTGTGGAGTTCAGGTGTAGCAGTGTTGGTGCCATATGTCACATGAAAGCAAGTGTTTTACCTGCAGGCATGGGTTCCTGGAGGCTCCATAGCTCCTGAACTGCAGCAGCTTGCTGGAACTGCTCCTTATAAAAGTAAAAAATAATCAGAGGAAGGGGAGGTTTTAGTGGTGTTAGGAGGTGGGAGGGGTTGCTCTTTGAGGTTTTATACTTTAATAGAACGTTGTTTTACATGCTTTACGTGCATAAGACATTTCAGACTTTGAAAAATTTGCAGCACACTTCAGCAGTTGTTCTCTCTAATCCACAATCTGTATTTGGATAATAGGAAAAGTAGGCAAGTGTCCATGCTGCCAGTTTGTAAGTTTTGCAGTAATTGTTGCTTCTAATATTTGGCACTCTTGAACTATGAAAAATTTCTGTTTTAACTCCGGTGGCAGTACTAACCTTGAAAAATAAGAGTACTGGTGTGCCACTTAGTTTCTCCAAACCTTATTTGCTCCCATGTCTGGTGCATTTGTAAGGCCTTTGGAGCAGACACAGCTCTGGGTTTCTCTGATCTTGCCATGCTGCAAGTACTAACTGTGAGTGCAGAGGACCTTTTGAAAGCTTGCCTGCCTGACTTGGGTAGGAAAACCCAGGAGGAAAAGTTGGCTGCCTTGTCCTGCTCAGACAGGTGAACAAATGCATCTGCTGAAAGTGCCTTCCTTCGCTTAGAGATCACAGCAATGAGCTGGAAATAAATATCCATACCAAATAAACACCTGTTATTTTGATCAGGAAGATGAGGTAGTTTTTCACCAGTATGTTCAGAAGTCCTGAATCTATGCAGCTTTTCTGACCTGCGGGAAAAATATGGATGGAAAGCGTGGTTTTGAGGCAGACTCCTCTCCCTTTTCACACTGGAAGACTTCATACTAGCACAGATTTGTACCTGCTGATAGAGCGTGGACTCAGTTTCTGGTCTATTGAATACTGGAAGCTCACTAATGCCACATCTAACTTGTTTTCCCACCTATTCTTTTCTCTGAGATGCGGTTTGTTCATGTTCTTTCCGAAGTCCTGCTAGCTCAGCAACCCATATTACACTTCAGTCTGGAGCTCTGAAGATTTCATTGTAGTGAAAGGAGCTCGTGAATGGTATGTATCTCTCACCAGATAAAAAATTTTTCAATTTTTTAAACAAGGAACTGCTGAAACATTCTGCTCATGCTTAGTGATTATCTTTTCAGATAATTCTGTGGGTTTTTTCTCAAAATGAATTATTTTGTGTCTAGTCTGAAAGTAAGAAATTAACAAACAATATCAGTATAACCAGTAAGCTCAGGGCTTGGAAATTTTTGCCTACAATGGAGAATAATTGCCATTTTTATTCATGTTGTATTACTGTGTCTTAGCTCTCACCTGCTAAAATTCACACCTTTAATGTTAACTGTTTATACATTTTTGTTAAACGTTTATGCAGTGTTTTTGCCAGTGACCTTCAGCCATTCCACATGACTGGACACCTTCACAAGGAAACTGGGATGGCTGGGCTGGTTTGCAGTCAGTAATCTGCTGCTCAGGGCAATGGGAGACCAAAACCTGAGAGCACACCATGGTGTGCACTGTCCCTGGGGGTAGATGCAGTGCCCTGGCACTGAGGGTGCTGGGAGCTACTTCCATATGTGAATCCCACAGTTTGTTTCATCAAAAAATGGAGCTAAATGCTTTATCAGTCCGATATACAAACAACCCCTGAAAATACAGCTGTGAATAAGAAGTTTCACTCTCATGCAACAGTCTTCATTAGTAGTAATGAAAAAAAATGGAAATATCTGAACTAAATGATAAAAATATGCTAGTTAGATCTGGCATTGCCAACATGGTGATTTCTAAGGCCCAGTTTCAATTTCATGTTCAAAATATTAAGGCTATTCTCTCGCTTGAAACCTTTTATCTATGTTTGTATGAAATGGAAAGAGACTGAAAGTCCTTTGTCCCATGTGTTCATCTCAAAAAGCCTTTGAAGCTCTTATGTTAACTATTTGAGGTTCAGAAACAGAAGGGAAATTTCAAGATAATATAAACAGCTCCAAGGAGAAAATATCTTTAACTCATGACTAAACAAGCAAACATATATTTTCTGTTTCAAAAAGATGACTGAACTTCTTCATGCCAGGAAAAATAAATCCATCTGATTTTGCTTTAAGCTGTCCTCTTTTTCAAATGCAGTGAGGGGCTCCAGTTCCTTTGGATGATGTAATTCGACTGTTCTGCTTGAGTTCTGCTCCCTGTTGATGTCATGTCGCTGCTAGCCAACTATTCAAAGAGAAAAGCAACTTCTAGTTTAGACTAGAGCATGAAGAGGCTGAGGTTTGTAACAGCCCAGCATCCCGGGATGCTGGGTTAGATCCTCCCAGGCAGAGCTCAGCTTTAAGAGAAGCTCCATCCACCGTGGACCGCACTGCCCGCAGGTGGGTGGCACCCTGGGGTGGCTGGTGACAGCAGTGCTGGCACAGCAGGTATGTAGGGGGCAGGGCAAGGGGGGTGCCTGGGGGTGGTGTGCTGAAGTCCTTTGGGGACAGAAGCTGAGAGAAATATGTGGCTATTTTGGGACAAAAGTTCAGCTGAGAGGCCTGTGAAAGCAAGGAATCTCTGCAAACCGAGCTGGAGGTTGCCATGCCTCTCCTCAGCTGCTTTTGACTAACTCCTCCCAACTTTTCTTCAGCTCTAGTATTCCATTCCCAAATGAGTGAACAGCTTCTTGCAATAACTTACTGTCTGCTCCTCTCCAGCCTTCTCAATATCCAGAGCATAGTTCCTCTGTGCTGCAATGAGGTCTAAGATTATGTGTGGTTAGGAATGTGCTTAGATGTGGTTAGGAAACACTCTGGGATCATGGTTCAGCTCACTTGTGTCCACACTACTTTGGTGAAACTGAACGTTGGCTGTTTGCTGGAGCTGGGGAGGGTGGCAGAGGGAAAGGGCCACCTGTGGGACCCAGATTGCTGGCCCCAGGCCACAGGGTAATTTCTGTGCTTGCTTGGCACACTGTGAGCTACAAGACTGCAGCCCCAGGAGGGGGCTGCCTTTATACCCCATGGAGTCAATGTCCAGATGTTTTGAGACTCTTCCTTGTGGAAGTAACGTGGCTGGAGACACAGTGGGGGATAAAGGGCTGAGCTGTCATGCACGTGTTTGCATTTAACACGCTCATTTTCTTTGAGATTTGGGGAACCCTCTCTTTTGCAGGGGCCAGACAGGATTTTCTGGTACGTTCAGAAAGGTGTGTATGCAAAGCTTACATAACAGAGGGTGATGGATTGTGCCAAACCTTTGACCAGAACCACAGAATAGAACAATTGAATGGACTCGGCCCCCCGCAAGAGCAGGCGTGCCTGTGCTCACATGGCTTTGAAATCCGAGCTGGCCTTGCTCAGCGGCAGCGCAGAGCACGGCTGAGGCAGCTTGAAGGGCTCTCTAAGTGACAGGACTGTCAGCTGCAAATGGCCTTAGGGGATGCTTTGGCCCAGGAAGGCGTCCGCACCCCACTATGTGTGTGTGTTCCTCTTTGGCAGACTCCTCCCTCCTCGTGGGCCACGGCAATGATGAGGGGAAGCCAGTGCTTCTGCCTGGAGGGCAGCACAGCCTGTGCTGCCCTGGGAAAGCTCATGGCAATCAGCCCTCACTTGAGATCGGGGTGGGAGTGGCAAACTCAGCATCTGCATCCCTGTGGCTGTCACTTTCATGCTTTTTATAGCAGGGGAATTAAACGTTTCTTCCCATCTTAGAGAGGAGCTGGGAATTCACATGCATGCTATGAGATGAGGACAATGATGACATTTAAGAAAAAGAATTCAAATAGATAGAAATAAATGTCATGTTCTTCTTTGATTTACATGGTGTCGCCAGGAATGGAGGAGCAGTGGGGGATGGGCTGGGAACTGTGGAGTTCTGGGGCTGCGAGACAGGCTGCTTGTGCATGAGGTCTGTTTGATCTCCATAGCCTCCACTTTCCTCTTAAGCAGAACAAGATTGTGGGCAGATAAGAAAGGCTGGTAAGAAATCCCAACACATCTTACTGGCGGCTATTTTGTAGAGGGGAATCCAGCATCAGGACCCTTCCTGTTAGGGAACAAAGAAACACATCTGCCATCATGGAAAACCACTTCAGGCTGGAAACAAGGCAAGGGAAGGGTACTCTTTAGGCCCCTCTTCCTGAGGTTGGTGGAAAGGCTTTCCTTCTCTGCAAAGGCAGCAAGAGAGGGCCCATAATTAACCTAGATGGGAGATTTTTTCCTGATCCCTCCAGGAAACTGCACGCAAATATTGTTGTGTCCTTCCTCTTACTTTGTTAGGATATAAATAACTGAGGAAATGGCTTTATTTATCTCTGTCACATAAGTGTCCACCATTTAACTTTGAACTTTAGATAGATATTCAGGAGTTAGTGAAATTTTATACCATATCTTTGATTGCCTTGTATCATCATAAAAAGCAAAGATGGTGATTTGCACATTCAAGTATATAGATAATAATTAACTTGCAATAGGGAGAAATACCTGCATCCAGGACCAATTCACCCACTTCTCCTCTGCCTTCTATTTGAAAGGAGCAAGGACATTTTCTCAACACACACAACCTAACCAACCTGTGTCAGATTTAAACCAACAGCTTATAATATTAGTTGGCTAGTCCAGGACACAAGTCCAGGAATTTGGAGGGAATATTTTGAGAAATACCTGTAATATAAATATTCAACTTATTTATTTTTAGCAATTTTATGTGACATTATATATGATACTTCTCTAGTGTGCATATGAAGACACAGAATCTACTGATAAAGTTTTATCTGTCCTGAGTTTGAGTGGGTTCCTAATTTCTTCTTATATTTCCTCCTGTCCCTTTTGGAGGCTAGCTAAACTATGCTTGCTAAAAGGGAAAACACTGCTATTCCTTTATCTCATCTCTGAGCTTGACATCTTTACTTACAGCCTCTGATTTCAGATGCGTGCCCATTTTCTAGTACTGATTCCCAGCAGCAACTCTCTGATTCTTGGCAATGATGCCAGGTAAATGTGTCCTGTGCACGTGTGACCTTGTAAAGGCCAGAAAGGACTCACTGCTATCTATATAAGTCAACAGAATTTTTTTCCCTTTTGTTATTAATGAGAAGCCCATGAATAGTAAACTTTGGAATCAGCTGGCACTGCCAGCTTGACTCCAGCTGCCCTGCCAGCAGCAGGTATCTGTGCACAAAAGCATCCTCAAAGCAGTGCTGAGCAAATTCCTAACACTTCACAGTTTCACCTTCTTATTTGCTGTTTCTCACTTTAACCTCTTGGCTATCGCTCTGATCTTTGTACTCTCTGCTGTGCTTTCGTTTCCTGAGTCCTTTGCCAGGTTCAATTTTCCAGGTAAGAATTTTCTTGGAAGGGCAGAACCTCCAGTCCAATTGTGCAAGATGCTCTTTACTAGAGCATCAGAGCTAAGTATGACTTTTCAACTGGTTTATAGAAATTTTGGTGATTTTTTTCATATATTATTTTTGAGCATAAGAATTGGACAAGGCCAGTGACAACCTTTACTCATTGTGTCCTGATGGGTTAATTTCTTTCAGATCAGATGAGAGGTTCATAGGTAGATCATAAATACTCGGTCTTTGTTCCTGAAATCAAAGGTCACTCTGCCTTAAAGCAGTGAGGTGAATGTAGGAGTGGATCTAGTGGAAGTCATTCTTCAGGAAAACCACCTGCTGAATGCCAGAAAGGACTTCCTCCAAAACTGGGTAAGTCCATTTTTTCATATTCTTTGATCTTTTCTTTTCTTGTAATGTACCACTATGACTAGTTTTGGCTCCTAGCACTGTTTATGCATCCTGCAAATGCAGATAATCTATTACAGATCTGTCTTTAGGTAACCATCTACCCATACAGGGAGCATTTCTAACTTGATGAAACAGATGAGCTGTTATGTGAGGCAGTAGCTCAACAAATAATCTTCCTTTGTACCTAAATGAAACCAGTTCCATCATTATTCAGGGTGACTGCAGTGTTTGGATCGGAATCCTTAAAAAAAAGAAGCCCGCAGATGTTCTGAGAAGCATTTGGCAAACTCAGAAATGGCATTATGATATGGGTTACCTATACGGGTTACTGCATGGGAGTGAGTTAATATCACCTCTCCAGCAGGGAAAGGAAATTCTTTGAATATCTGCTCTTCAAATGGAGAAACTAGGCAGTGCTGAACTAGCCCACAAGATAAGAAACTGTTGAGAGGATGTTCTCTGTAATTCTATTTCAGATTTTGCTAAATTCTTCCCTTCATTAGGCTTTCATCTACAGTCATGACCCTTCCCTGTGTTTTTGCTGAACCATCATGCTTCAATGCTGTCCCTGTTCTGAGGACGTCAGGTTCTGAGGGTTAAGAAACATCTGCCCCAAAAAGAAATAACAAAAAAATACAGTAACAAATCATTGCTTCTGCAATTTCCACACCTTTTTATACTGTAAAATGGCAAATTTTTTTAATACTAATCAGAGCATGGAAAACTATCAGATAAGGGATTTCCCATTTGCAGTGTCTGCTGTTGCTAGTTCCCTATTGCTGTCTTCTCATGGTAGGACAGATAAAGTTTTCTTTCTTTGTATTTTATGTTTTATTAATTGAATGGGTACAAAGCCCTTAACTGTTCAGAACTTTGCCTTTGCAAAACAAACATGGAATTTTGGGAAGTATGTCACACTGCTCCACACTCTTGCAGTTTCTCAGATGTTTTAATTTTTCATTCTCTTCTCTCTTTGCAGTGGGTTGACAGCAGTAGACACCTCTCTCCTCTCCCATCACTACAACAGGTTTCTTGGTTTCCCAGCCAGGCTGATATCCAGGCAATACGTATAATTATGGCAGTAGTTCAAGCTGATGATGTTTGGTCACTAAAGGTGTCTGGAGCCATGAATCATTCACTGTTGGGTTTTTTTTGTTGTTGTTGTTGTTTTGTTTTTTTTTTAAAGTAGTCCTCTTGCCTTCATAACAGCAAGGCCACTACTGTTAGAATTTACAATGTAGGCCAAGTGTCTTCAAAAGAGCTATTCAGCTGAGCTGAAGTCCAGTTTGTGTCACAGACTCTAAAGGCAAGACTTCTCCCTTGTAATCTTTCTGAATATTAGCTTGGGTGCTGTGAGGAATTATAAGCTTGACTTTTCACTGGTATGGATGAGGTAGACAAGAGTAGAAAAAAGGAATAATGCTTCCTGACACCCAGGCTAGGACCTTTTTCATGTGATTATAGACTTGTGTCACCATCCTCACTGTAACAGATGTGCAAAAACTGAACCCATGAGAAGAAAGAAACAAGTTGGTTCCAATTCCTTGCTAAGCAGCTCTTTGATTTCTGTTGGAAATACTGTGGTTGGAAAGCCAAGGACAGAATCCCAGCAAGTCCTCAGAGAACACAACAAGATCAGTTCTCTGTGATGTGCTTTTAGCACACCCAAGGAAGTTATTGATGGCTTTCAGGTAGTAGTGGTCCTCATGGGATCAAGAAGACTGGGTGGAGGCTGAGAGCAAGAAAATAAAGCTATATAGATACATCACATGTTCATGCTGAAGCTAGAGATGTATTTTTAAAAGGTGAGATCAAGCAAGTTAGAAATAAAGGTGGTGAAATTCAAGTGCAAAGTGCAAACAAAAGGAAATTACGGTATTACACTGGGTGTGGTATTGAATCTTGTACCTGTTGGTGCTGAGTTTCCTATATACACTGGGCATGTGACTGGTTTTTGTAGGTGGCCTGGCAGATCTCTTCAGCACTCAGCAGCCTACTGAGGTTTCTGACTTCCTAGGTGACCATGGGCACCGAATATGAAAAAGATCATATCAAAAAGCTGCAGGAGCAGCGTATGTCCATGCAAAAGAAAACCTTCACCAACTGGATGAACAATGTCTTCTCCAGGAATAATGTAGGTAGCTCCTTCAATTTGAAGATTTTTTTTCTGGGTTTTGTTCTGTTTTGTTTTGTTTTGCCCACTGTATCCTTTTTTATGTTATTTTTAACCTGTTTTTTTTCTGAATGTTGTCACATGCAAGCAAGGAAGGATTTGACTAATCAGAGTGCTCCATCCTCTATCTTTTACCTCACATCTGTCTCCTTTGTCCATGTTACCAGTCTTCCCTGAAATCAAGGTTCATTTTGTAGACTGTATAACCCCATCATATTGTGATGTCCATTGTACATTGGAGATCCTCTCAGAGGAAAATCCTTATTGGCTTCTTTTTCCTGTAAGTAAATTATCTGCAGACATCAGAATTTCCCCAAGCAATGCTCAATTCTTAGTTGCCTGGCCAAAAATTCTGACTTTGTGCTTTGCCTGATCAGTTCAGTTCGAGTTGCTGATCAAAGGCTCTGAAAAATTCCCTTAATTTGGGAATTTCAGACATACTGCCATGCAAGTACAGACCAGTTTGTTTTCTGTAGCTCTAAGACTTCAGAAAATCTTCAGAGCTAGTGTGCAGTCGATTTGTGTGTGCAAGGTAGTGCCAGCATATTCCAGTCTCCAGACTTACTAAAGATAAAGTTTCAGGCACAAATGATGTAGCTGTGGCACAGAAAGGAATGACATCATCCAAAACAATTCCGTTTTCTAGAGTCTGTAGTAGATAGTAATGAAAATGGATGTTGGGGACACCAAGCAGGACCAGGCCATTGGGTCCACTCTACCTCATCACCATATTTCAGTACCAGATGTGTTTTTTCAGTGTGATGTTTTAAGTTTGTGATTTGTACAAAGGCAGCTGCAGAGCACAACAAACCTTCAATTTTATTTTTCTTAACGGGAGCGAACAAATGCAAAACACGTGCTTGTTTTGCCACCTGCAGAAAGTTAGGTTTTTATGGTGTAGGGAATTAGTTCTGTTTAGCTGTAGACATACACTTTCTCATTTTAAAAATGCCTTCAAGTTCAAAGGTTAAAATGCCAGTCGTAAGTTCCTGCAATGCACTTGTTCGCGTACCATAAAAGCCCGTGAGAGCTTTCCGAGCCATATTCGGTAGAGACGGCGCAGAGCTTATCTAGGTCTGCCTGGCAGCCTAGTCCCAGCTTTCCAAGGCACCCTTTGAGGTGATTGGATCATACTACAGGACACTGCAGTGCTCTCAGTTACACTGTTGACTACTTCAAGTCTAGCCCTAGGGATGCTATTGGATTGAATTTGTTAAGCCAGCTGTGACTGGTACCTTTATGAGAAGAATGAGGCAACAAAGCTATCAAAACAAAAGCTGGGTGAGACATAAAGCAGATATATGAAGCCTGTCCTTTTACAAATTCAAATTGAACTATTCTTCATTTATGGAAGTGTCACAGAATACTTTAACTTTTAACTTTTTTACTTTTACTTTTTACTTTTACTTTTTTACTTTTTAACTGTTACTCACACTTTAACATTTTTTTATTGCAGTACATCACAGGCAGAATTTTATTTAATATGCAAAAAAGAAATAAAGTTGGCAACTAAACAGGGAGGTTGCAAGTTGAAAATCCTTGTGCCATGCACAGTAGAGACTTAAAGACTCTCTAACTTGTTTTTACACTTTCAGTGTTTTTTTCTTTCTCTGGAGAAAAGATTTCTTAAGCTAATTAGTAACTGATCAGAAATTAGAAGGTGCATGCCTGTTGTCTGTCCTTTTTTCCCCTTAACATGTAAATATTCCCAGAATTAAAAAAAAAGATAATAGCTTCTTTCTTTCTCTCTTTCTCTCTCTTTCTCTTTCTCTCTCTCTCTCTCTTTCTCTTTCTCTCTTTCTCTCTTTTTTGGTGAAAAAAAGATTATTTACTGTAATTTCAAAATCACAATAAATTATTCTAAGGTGTGTGGTATGGTTTTAATGTCACTGGCAGGTGGCATAAGGCCAAAAGGCAACGCCCAAAGCAAGTTCTTGTTAGGTCAGAGTACAGACTGTGTCATTTTGTATCACCTAAGTGCTGGGTGACCTCATTACTGGCAGCAATAAAACACATTTTTGTAAATTATCCTAACCTTTCACTTTGTGTGAGACTCTGGATAAAAATACAGAGACTTTGGGTGGTAGTGCAGGTCCAAGCAGGACATGACAAACTTTGTTGAGACTATGGAGTAAAAGATGAGTCATTGAATGGGATTATCAGCTCAACTTTTAAATGAAATGCACAGCTCAGAATAAAATTATTCTGCTAAAATAAAAGATTCACTTGAATTGGAATAAAAAATGTCAGAATTTCTGAAATGTTTGAATTTGAAAATGCTTAATTATTTTTTATTTTTCAAAATCCCCTACTTTTTTCTTTTTTTACTCCATTGTGGGTTTGTATTTTTCTTTGGTTGTTGGGGTTTTTTTAACTTCAGACTACTTTCATAAATAATATAAGTCCTCCTGCAAATCCATTTTTTCTGAATTAAGACTCACCACTCTGTGGATAGATGCACTGTCACAGAGAAGACTTCAGTGACACATCACGAAGGTTTGTTCCGTTTTAGAAGTAGAGGGTTCTCTGTGCCAGATGTTAAGCTGGAGTCTGTATTGCCTGGCTGGTCTTTACAGGTAAAGATTGAGATAGAAGACATTTACACAGACTTGAAGGATGGCATCTCTCTCATGAAACTCCTGGAGCTGCTCTCTGGAGAAGCTTTGCCCAAACCAAGCCGGGGAAAGATGAGAGTGCATTTTCTAGAGAACAACAGCAAAGCCATCACATTTCTGAAATCCAAGGTAAGTTAATCATGATATTAGAGATAACAAAAGTTAATGTATTTTACTAATTAATCATAGCATCATGTTCATTGTGGTTTCCCCCTCCAGTATACAATAACATATCCTCTGAAGACAGGCCAGGGGTTTTATTAAAAGAAAAAAAAAAAAATCAAACTTTAATTTCCATGTTATTCGAGTAATATGTTTAAAAACAGCTAATGTTCCTCTCTGTGGGGGAAAGGAGCACTGAAATGTATTTCCCTAACCACCAGTTTTCAAAAAATATGTATTGGAACTTTAAATCTTTGCGCCCATTATCCCTTTGCCAGGCTTTTGCTGAAACTCATCATGAGCAGATGCAAGAGCTTGCAGGTCTGTGGGCTGATGAAAAGATGTAAACATTAAACCTCTTTGCTTAAGAAAATGGCCTGAATGCCCTCTCCAGTAACAATTTGTTACACTGAGAGTTGGACACGAGCACTTTCATGCTGAACAGATGCTGGTTTATTAGCAGGTACAAGTAAAAGTGATTGGTCCTGAGAATATTGTAGATGGTGACAGAACCTTAATCCTGGGCCTTATCTGGATCATCATACTTCGATTTCAGATTTCGTCTATCAAACTTGATAAGGTAAAACTGTATCTTTCTCTTTTTGCTTGTGCAATTGAATCCATGTTTTTTTCCCTCAAAGAGACAAAACAGTAACTTGGAGATAGAAAGAACATTCATGTTCCTCACCCTCTTCTATGAATTTTTTACGGACTTTTGACTTCATGTTGAATTTCTCAGTCAATAGTTCTCTCCAGATTTGAGTCCCATGATGCTGCTCTGAAGAAGCACATGCTTTTGTAAATTATTTAACCTGTACTCTAAGAACATGAAAAACAAGATTCTATAAAGGTATTATGAAATCAAAGTCCATATTTTCTAAGAGTAGACCTGAATACATCGTGTTTTGTTTCTAAGTTCTATTTCACAGCTAAGGAAGCAAATAAACTGAACTTTCCTTTCTGCCTGATTTCTACAGACCTTACAGAAGAAAAACATTTAAAAAATTTCAGCACCTGCATTTCACCTTATAGTTTCTGCATTCATTCAATTCACTTTTTAAAAATAGAAATCTTCTATTTTGTTGTTAAATTTTTCTACCTTTATGACAGATACAGTCTGTAAGTCATGACTTCGAGGGGATCTGTGAATTGAACAAAAGTAATACAAAGTGGTCTTTGGGAACATAAGCATAAACTCACTGATACTAATTTCATATATTGTTGACACCGATTTTTCTTTTCCCTGCTCTCTTCACAGGAAGAATTTGGAGGCAGAGCTGATGTTCTGTTTGCCAATGAGGCCTTATTACTCTGGTGTCAGCATAAAACTGCCAGCTATTCCAATGTGAGTGTGAAGGACTTCTCCAAAAGTTGGAGTGATGGGCTGGCCTTCAATGCACTCATACATGCTCACAGGTAAGATTTGATGGATCAGTTCAGGCAGAGCTGCTCATTGCTGTTTCTAGCTCTGACACAAGTTGTTCCAGGGTCTGAATTACAAGTTTTTGTCAAGAAACTGTCAGATACTCTCTGCCCTTTCTCATTGAAGACTCTTCTTTCTTAAATGGGTATTCTCTCTCTTTCCTTCTTGGAAGAAAGGACCAAAAGCTCCTGCTTGGAAGCTCCTTTAGTTGGGTATAATATTGAATTTCCAGGGGAATATCACATATCTGAACAATACTGCCCATTTGGTCTTAGCCCCTCAGTCATATTCCCATTGCTCTTTTTCTAAAATTTTTCTTTCAGGCAGTGGTTTTATTGTATCACCTTCAGAGCATGTATATCTTCCTGTTCAATTGTAATAGAGTAAGCAACTTCTCAGTCTCTTTGTTTCTCCCTTCTCTGTCCCTTTGAAAAAGACTGAAGAAAATAGCCAAAGGTAGGAGAGAGAAACCACCTATGGTAATCTGAACACTTCTTTATCTTCAACAGTTCTGCTAGATCTTATATGGGATACCAGAGTGGGATTGTGGAACTTCCCCAGTTGGAAGTCACCTCCCCTTCCACAAGTGTCTCTCTAGTGGGCTTTGGTTTTCACCCATTGGAGAAGAGGAGAAATAAGGGCAGAGATTTGCTGGGAGTGGTAATTCAATTTCATAGAAGACAATTTTCTTCCTGCTATGTAGGCAAGGGGCAATGCTCTTGAATGAAGTTCAGGGTCAAAGTAATTTCAGCGTTAATGTCACATAACATTAACAGTTATGTGACTATTAACTTAGTCTCATAACCAGTTTATGGTTTATGATCTGAAAGAACTTACTACAAACATAAATCTTCCTTCATCTCCATGCCCTCTTTTTCTCCTTGCCCAGGCCTGATCTTATCCACTACAGCTCACTGCGGCAGGACCAGCCCATCAAAAACCTGAACAACGCTTTTGATGTTGCTGAGAAAGAGTTTGGAATCAGCAAACTGCTTGATGCTGAGGATGTGGCAGTGCCCTATCCAGATGAGAGATCCATCATGACTTATGTGTCACTCTATTACCACTACTTCTCCAGACTGAAACAAGGCCAGACAATACAAAAGAGACTTAACAAAGTAAGCGCATTGCTATCTTTGGAAGTTATAAGTTAAAAATGTAAAGCTAAATTTAATTTGGAATTGTGGGGGGTCTCGTGCAAGCTCAACTTCAGGATCATTTGAACTGAGTCAAAAGACACAGCCATCTGAAAGACCTTGTACCTTGAGACTTGTACCTGGAGCCTGTACACTCTCTGATCTCCAAGAGGGTTGCAATTATCTCACTGAAAATCAATCCCTTTTTGACCTCATGGTTTCTGTTTGAGAACCGATGTAGTTCCAAGGCAGCTTGAGGCATAAATATCTCAATAATATTGGGAGAAGATTAAGACTAGGCAAAAGCAGACCTAGTCAACAGTTTTCTCATTTAATAGGAATGATGATCCCTTCTTCTATGGAACTACTTTGGATTTTGATTACCTTTGAGAACCTTCATCCTTTCTTTCTTACTCCTTAGGTGGAAAATGAAAAAAAACCAAACAAATGAAACAAAACCAAAACAACTTAATACCACCACCACCAACAACAACAACAACAAATAAAACTGGGAGTAAATCGGCTAAATTTAATTTTTTAAATTGGATTTTTATTAATTTTTAAATTAAATTTAGCTAAGTTAAATTTAGCTAAATTAAGTTTTTTTTCTGTTTCCACATACACTTCACCTCACATAAAATCATGAGCTATATTAAAAATTTCTTGCATCCCACTGATGGAAAACTAAAGGAATTTTGTAGTTGTTCCTCCAAAGACCACTTCCCTCGAGAGGTAGAAGAGAAATTCTATCTCCAGAGAAATCTGTTCTTTTTTTGACAAAACTACAAAAGAAATAGCCTGCAGAAAACCTACACATCCAGGATGGGTCCTATGAACATCTGGATTTGGAGATCTGCCTGTGCAGTTGGGAGGGGGAATACATTGCATAGCGGGAGGCACAAAAATCCACACTGAGACTTCCCTGGTGGTAACAAGGTGAAAAGTTTTGCAAAGCAGGGTTTGGTCAGCTAAAAATGTGGTCTGGGACAAGGATAAGATGATCCTGTAACATGGCTCCACACAGCACCAAGCCTGTTAGTGTGGAAAGAGTGTCTGGAGAATGCTCTTTGTCAGAAGACACAATGTTAGGTAGCCCTGCAAGGAGCAGGGAGTTGGACTCGATGGTCCTTATGGGTCCTTTCCAACTAGAGGTACTCTAGGATTATATGTATTAGAGCAGCATGTTCTCCAAAGAGATGCATTAGATGAGAGCAGGACTTGGAATTCAGTCAAAGTTTGGGCATCAGTGAGGACAGTGGGCAGTAGGACTTCACAGCTCTACACATGGGTCACTGGATTTTGGCCAGGAAACATTATTATCTTTTGATAAACACGGAATAGTCCTTGAGTCCACAAGCATGTATTAGAGGAACCATAAGGAGCAAGCAGGCCATAACATCTGTATTTTATGAATAAGCAGTTTGCTTACTCTGTCCTTTTTCAATTCTCATTGTGCTCCACTGCTTTTTCCATTTTTTCATAGTTATATTTATTCTTTCTTTTCTCTCTCTCCACTTACCTGCTTCTTTTTCTCTCTTCGACTCCTTCCCTATTTTTAGCCTGTCTCTATATTGCATGCCCATCTTCCTGCATTTCTGACACACACAAACAATCAGAAGGAGAAGGAAACAGATGTTAATCTCTTTATGTCCTTAGTCCCCTCAAATAGATGACTCTGAATTTGCTAATAGGATTGGGAGGGAAGCCTGACTGTGTCAAGGAAGCCTTTGAGTTCAGACTAAGTGTGTGACCAGGATGGCAGAGACAAACAGCTTGGGGAGGCAAATCTCCTTTCCCTCTCCCATCTGAGGTGACTATGCATTTGCTAGGATCTTTCAGCAAGAACTGGGTATGATGGCAGAAAATACAGAAGGGAGCCCTGATGTCACGGGCTGCTTTTCCTGCACTAAAGGTTGGTGCTATTTTACTGCTCTGACAAGACTGCAGCACTCAGTCATTGCCAAGTGCACTTTCTGGTAAGCAAAAGCAGATTACCACTTGGAAGGACTGGGTCTTTTATCAGTGCCACCTCCCTCACCAATCTGCCTGGCCGGGGCAGGCAAACCCAGCAGAATGATAGAGACAGACAACATTGTTCAGCACTAAACCTGACATTTGCATCTGCGTCTTTACTAAGTTAGGCTGAAGAAAAATATAATATGAAGTAAAAAGACAAAAAAGGAAAAAATGTGAAAGGGAAAGAAAGGAGGCTTTCATTCTAACACTTCTTATTTCATTAGGGATTTAATTCTAGATGTTTGCTCCAGCATTTACCTGAACTTGAAATAAAGGCAGGTCAGGCCACAAATGAAACAGATAAATGTCTCAGTCTTGAAAAGTTAGTATTAAATCAGAGTCAACATCCTTACCAAAGCCCTGTTTGGCCATGAAACATTTTCTAGTAATTTTTATAAAGAGAAACAGTTCCAACAAAGGAGATTGAGAAGGGCTGTTTGACCACAGTCTGCTATATGCATGTGAGAGAACCAGAATCTTGTCAGATGGTCTCCTAAGATCCTAAGTGGAGAAGCTAAAAGGGTGTAATTAGACATTAGGCTGGAATTGTTTGGGGTTGAGGAATGAGACTGCTTAAAAAAACCTGGGTTTTTTTCGATTGTGAAACAAAAAATGTGAACCATGCTGTTTATTCCAAAATGTTTTCTTAAATAAAAAATGAGATAAAACATTAAATAATTTTGATTTATCTGTGTTTCATGGAAGGCTGTTCTAGGATTTCACCTAGCCTCAGATGCGACAGCTGTCACCACATCAGTATAAAAATGTGATGACTGCTGAAGACGTTGCTTTCTGTTCACCCACCTTGGCTTCATTCTGTTTCTTATGTGGCTTGTAACTTTATATTCCCATCACAGATTGTGTTCTTCCTGAAGGAGATAGATGACTTGAAGCTTCAGTACGAGCAGATGGTCTCTGACCTCCTGAAATGGATTAAACAGAAGGTGATGGAACTGGATGACCGTCATTTCCCCAACTCTCTTCAGGAAATGTGGCTGCTCATGGCCAACTTTAAAACCTTCCGCACTGTGGAGAAACCCCCCAAATACCAAGAGAAGGGCATGATTGAAGCTCATCTCTTCAACATCAGGACCAAGCAGAGAGCCAACAACCAACGGCCATACTTGCCCCCAGAGGGGAAGATGCTGCAGGATGTGGAAAAGCACTGGATCATCCTGGAAAAGTCAGAGCACAACCGGGGAAAAGCGCTGCAAAAGGAGATGCTGAGGCTGGAAAGGCTGGAACAGCTAGCCCAGAGGTTCCTGAAGAAGGCAGCCCTGCGTGAGTCCTACTTGGAAGACATGAGGAAAGTGATTGGGAAGCAGGACTTCTGGCCAGAGAGTGTGGACAGGATGGAGGCTGCCAGTAAGAAGCTGGAAGCCATTGTGGCGGATGTACTGCCCAGGAGGGAACGCTTCACAGCTCTGGATGAAATGGCCACCACTATCAGCCAGGAGAACTATCACGGCAAAGATCAAATCTTGCAGAAGTGAGTGATGGCTGAGAAACTGTGTAGTGGTGGAGGTTGATATTAGTTGAAATTCTGTGGTGTGGTGGAAAGAAATTAATTATAACTGTGAATCCTATCTTTGCTCCTCATGAATAGAACTGTCAGGAATTTCTTCTGCCTGTGAACAGTTTCAGCAGATAAGGCAAACACTTCATCTTTGTCAAAATTCTAACTTTTTTTCCTTGAATGATCAAAGCCTCAGACCAATTTAGGGTGAAAAATATCTTTAAGGTATTTTTGTTATATATTAAAATAGACCTACAAATTTCTACCAAATATTCTATCTACCATCAAAAAATGCAGAGAGATACTCTTTTTTTTCCCAAATCAACACATTTCTATTTCAGTCTGCAGTTTGGGGAGATATGAGTTGGTTAAGGCAGGTTCTTCTCAGATTTACTCCATTTTGGAGCAAATATTGAGAAATTATAAATTCTCTGATTATCTCAAGCCATTATATAACCTGGTTTGTGAGTATCTAAGAATGCCATACAAGTAACTTCTCTCATGGTATTTAGTGCTTTTCTAAATTCAGACAAAATCTAGGCCCTCACTGAAAACTCAGAAAAACAGTTATAAAAGAGTAAATCAAACTATGAGATCAGATTGTGACTTAAGATACGGTTTAGATTAATGTTTTACTTTAAGCAGCCATTTAAAGAACACTTCTTTGTTTCCAAGCCTTTCCACTGGATCAAGCAAAAGTACTGTAGTAAACAAAAGGATGTTTTATGAACATCCTTAAAAACAATGTCTAAATTTTAAAAAGTCAATGACAGTTGATGTGCTAGTCAAAATCCCTGTAATAACATTTTTTTGACCTGTTTTGTGTTCCTGGCCTGTCCTCTTACACTGGCGTCAAGAGTCACGTGTTCGTTTAACCCCTCTAACGCTGCAAGCACTGAGAGTCCTCCAGTGCTGCCCAAAGTCTTTGGTCCGAACTGGTAATTTCTTTCTCTTCCTTTGTAGGCAAAAGAGCATTTCAAAGCAATGGCAGGATCTCCTGGATCAGCTGCAGAGACGAGAACAATCCCTGGGAACCATGCAGGAAATTCTGGGCCTGCTGAGGGACATAGATGCCATTACAGAGGAGCTGAAAGAGCTGCAGGTACTTGGCTCTCTCCAGCAGCACACAACTTGCAGTGCTGCCAATGTGTGTCCCCATGTTCCAGGGACTGGCTGGTGCCAACAGGAGATAAGTCTATCAGCTATAGAAAAAATACACAACTTTTACCTAGACGCCTAATCAAGCATTTCAGTTCAGCATCACAGGTGACTACACGAGGGAAAACAGGCTTTGCTGTAGGGGATTTCCCTAATCAGAAAGCCAGGTATCCTATTACATGGAATGTACTACAGGTTCAAGTTATATGGTAAAATAAAGATGGGAAATAATATTTTCTAAATTTACAAGTGCAAAAGCAAAAGTGGAATAAACACACCTCCTGTTTCCATTTCACATAATTCTTCTGAATTAGCTTCTGGAAGTACCTGCAGTAATATTACAGATGGGAATTAGCTCAGGCTTATAGGGATATAAGCTCGTGAGAAAGGAAAGTTCCACTGTAAATGCACAGTGGTTGCTTTTAGCAAGAATTTCCAACTATTACCAGAGTGTCAGAGCACAAAATCTGCTCTTCAGCATGAGGAATAACTGGGTTCATATTGATTTTGTAGTGGAAGGAAGTATGTATACATCCTTTGCCCTGAAGACAGAAAAATCCTCATGACTACAGGTTGCTTTGTACCCAAGCTGAAAGAGTCAGCATGCTATATGAAGTTGTGAATTTCAAATTAAAGATAAGAGCTATCTCTAAGTTATAGATATTTCTGTCCTAGCGTTAGTAGGCAAAGAATATCTAATGGTAATAGTGTCGTTGGAGCAGCAATAGTCTGAGAATATGGGAAAAGATTGGTAAGGAAAGGTAGTACCCTAGGATTAATAATTGTATCCATTGATACACTTAGAAAGAAGACAGACTGATAAGCACTTCTCATCAGTCACCAATTAAGTACTATAAAGTACTTATTTTCATTATTTACGTACACAAGTAGGCTCCTCAAATAAAAGAATTTTGCAGTTAGAACATACCATAGAATGGGATGTTGTGAGTTCTTCAAATACAGACTGTGAATCAATCTGCCTACAGATGGGTCTATAGCAAAGGAATATTCATTGCACCCCCAAATTCTGAGACCTTGAGTGCTAAATCAGAAGAAACATCTTAGGTGCAAAAACAGATGCTTTTTTAATAAGCTTGTTACTTGAACTGCAGCAGATCAAAACTCTGGATTGTTGCCATTAGCTTGTGGAATTGAAAAAAAATATAATTTCTCTAAATAGGCAGGTTTTTTGCTTTACCTATCTGATGTCCTTGGACATTTACGAACTATGAGAGACAACAGGAACCTTTCAACTGATTTATTTGCACTGAGACCCTGGATGGACTCTCTGAAAACGTCTTTTTTTCTTCTCACTTTGTTTGTAGGTGCTAGTAAATTCCCAGGACTGTGGGAAGCAGCTCCTTGAAGTAGTAGATTTGCTGCAGAATCACAACTTGGTTGACTCACAGATCTCTTCCTATGATGGCAGATTGACACACATCACCCAGAGGACAGCAGAAATCAGCAAGGACAGCACAGTTAAATCAGAACTGCTTTATGCAAAAGTTCAGATGCTTCGTCAGCTGTACCAGAGCCTCACAGCTCAGAGCAAGTCACGGTAGGGCTGTGCTTGTGGCTCTGTTCTTCCTGATTAGGATGCCCAGTCCTAATTCTTTAATCAGAAGGCACAGCTTCCCAGCATTTGAAATTTTGTCATTTCTCCATTAAGAAAGACATAACAAAAGTAACTCAAGTGTCTTGATTGCAATTGAAAGAGTCGCTCACTTTCACAGATGAAGAACAGATTCATTCTCAGCATTTATTATAACTTCCTTTATGAGAAGTCTGAATAGCAAATGGTTATTTCCTCAACTCCCAGAGAAAGAAGGAAACGTAATTTTGTTTCTTTTGTCTTATTCCATGAATAAATTAATATATGACAAAGAGGAACTAAAGGCATTCAAATTCTCAATTTTTAAATTTTTCTTAGATTAATCTATCACTGTCTTCATGGAATCCTAGTTCTGACACGCTGTTTGTTTCCTTGGTTCAGTAAATCTCAGCTAGAAGAGGCTTTGAAGCTTTTTGAATTCTTCCGTGACTGCAAAGAGGAAGAATCGTGGATCTCTGAGAAGTGGAAGCTGGCAAGGATGACAACATTAGGGAAAGATGTCAGCCAGATCACAGCCTCTATTCAGAAGAACAAGGTATCTTACTTTGCTGCTGGTGCCTTGTCTTTGTATGAAAGCAAGATTTTAGAACATCCATGTCTTTCAGTTCAGTCAGTGCAGCACTTAGAAGAATGCTGTCAAACTAATCCTTATCTCAAGTGTCATGACCAGAGTTTGGAATTTTTTAAAAAATATATAGGATAGGCTTTTTTTTTCCCGAAGAGGGGAAGGAAAGGGTAGAGAAGGAATATGCTTCATACTGCACTAGAAGTGGGACTTCCTGTGAAGATGCTGGGCTCCATATTAGCTAACTTTTGATGGGCAAAAAAAGACGTTTCTAGTTTCTGTGTTTCTCACTTTCTTTTCTTGTCCAAGAGAGATGAGGGTAAAGAGAAAGGTGGTGAAAAGACAAGGCATGGGGCTCTTGGAAATGTTTGCATGACAGTAGCAGAGAGTAGGAGCCACTCTTTTCTCTTGGCTGGTGGGGAATGGGCTGTGCTGATATGTTTCCTGTCCTTGTGCTAGGCTCTTGAAGTGGAGTGCAATTCACACAGGGCCATATGTGCAGATGTGATGAGGAGGGGCTGGGAGCTCAGCCAAAAGAACCCCATGCGCCAGGACGACATTCTGAGGCAAACAGACAACCTCCAGAAGCTGTGGCAGCAGCTCCAAGATGAGGTGGCTGATCGCAAAAGCCGCCTGCAGGCAGCAGCCCTCATCAAACAGGTGAGGGGTTCTGCTGGGGTGTGTGATATGTGGGACATGGATGGGGCTCGCTTCTGCCCCATGCCCCCACGTGGAAGGCAGCAGTAGCAGGAAAGACTTCATCTGTTGGTCTTCAAAAAGATCTCTGGCAGTGAAGTCTCAATCCTTCTTCAAGCCAGACACGCAGGGGATTTGAGCAGCTGGGAGATGCTCTAAAGGTAAAAATGCTAATGGAAATAACTCACATGATAGCACTAATGCAGAGTCTTTTTAGAGGGTGGATCAGGTAGTTGTGTGACGTATTTCAAAAATTAAAAAAAAAAATTTCCAAAGACCACCAGCAAAAGAAATGTGTTGTAAGACTTAGATTGATCATGAACTTCTCAAATCCTGCAAAGCACTTCCATTCTGACCTACGATTTTACTCCGGCAAACATTCACACATCTGCAAATAAAGAATTTGTATAAAAGCAACATTCTTAAATCATATTACATTATCTCAGGTATTCTTATTCTCCCCTTCTTAAGATTTTGCTGAGTCTCTTGTTTCCATGAAATGTTTGAAAACTGAACAGCTTTTTTCTTAAGAAAGTCTAAATTCTGCCTTCTCTCTATTAAGTTTGACACCATTATGGTGTTTTAAGTTTTTCTTTGTCCCTCAGTACTATGGGTGTTCTCTTTTTCCCATTGTACCTTTATTCTATGTCTCAAAACCTCGTTTTACCCTTCTACAACCATAGCCAGGCAGACTGCAAATTCTGGAAAAATGTAAACTCCTGTTGTAGACCAAGTTCATTGCTTGTTCCTTAAACATCTAGAAAATATCTGTTGGTATTACATAGTGATGCCTACCAACATGTTACATTGTGGGTTCCTTTTATTGCTGCTGTTATGCACCATAAAGTTTTAGCTAGTTAGGAGTTTTTAAACAGCTATGTAGGCAATCCTTGAATCTCTTTATTCACTATAATTCTGTGAATTAGTTGTGTTGTGAGCATGAAATACATCACGGGTTTAGAGTTACCTTATCCATAGCTTTCACAACACCTGGAAGTAACCCTGTGGCCACAGACCTAATGGAATTTCTCCTTATTCATAATACTACAAAGAGGAAGGAGCTGGATGTGATACTTCCAGGATGAATCCAAGTGTTTTCCTCCCTGTCTTCCTTCAGTACTTTGCTGACACCGACGAAGCAAACTCGTGGCTGCGAGAGAGGCAGCCCCTTCTGGCCAGCAAGGACTACGGCAAGGACGAATCAAGCGCCGAAGCGCTGCTGCATCGGCACTTGCGCCTGGAGAAGGAGATTGCAGCCTACTCCTCCGAGATGAGGCGCCTCAAGGAGCAGGCTGACGCTGCAGCACAGCAGGCTCCAGCTGCAGTAAGTAGGGGAGGGGCTGTGTCACACCGTGTTGGAGAATGTAAACGAAATGGTTTTTCAATTATTTGGGTTTTTCTTAAATTTATTTTGCCAAAATGGAATATTCCAAATTAAGTTTTTTAATTAGAATCGGGGCAGATTCGTAGGTGAGAAAGAAGTTCCACCTCTGCTCATAGCACACCTAGTTAGTATTCTTTGAAGTGCTAGAAATATTCTCATCCATGTTAGTTCCCCCTACTCATCCTCACAAACCCATCTCTCTCTTTATTCTCATGAAATTCACAGATTTTGAAACTGGAAGTGTTCAGGTACTAAAACATCACCACAAAGAGAACCATGAGCATAGTCAATTGCCATGCTTTGTTGGCACTTCTGAAAATAAAAAAGCTCCTCCAACCAAACAACTTTGATTTGGGAAAAAAAAGAGAATTTCTACTGAATCAATACAGTTTAAAATGAGCTGAACTAAACTTCTTCTTTAAACAAAACCAAAATGTTTTTCAGGTTTTTTAATCCATTTTTTCAGAAAAAAACAGTGAAAAGAGTTTCCAAAAAATAGTGGAAGTTTTTGGTTTAAAGGGCCAGAATGCTGTGATTTGAACAAGCAAGTCCAAATTTTCCTTCCAAGTGAAATTTTTGTTCAAATCAGAAATTTTTATCTATTGATTTTGTTAATTTTTTCTTAACAGATGACAAAGAGGGAAGCCCCAAGTGACTTAAACCAAAAGACAGCTAAGCTACCATTCAGTCGAACCTGGGCAACATCTGAAACTGCATCCACTGGAGCCTCAAGTCTGGATGATCATTTTCTTCCAGAGAATATCTGGAAGACCCAAGAAGAAATAGATTCACTTTACGAACATCTACAGAGCATGGCTGAGGTATAATATCCCCTTCTGCTGTGCTGTTCATGAAGAAGTCCAAACCAGTAAAAATTGAAATTAAGTGCTTTGCTGGCTTCTGCTTTTCAGTTTAATAATGTGCCTCAATCTTGTTAATTCCTGTAGGACTTCAAGCCTTGAGATTACCACTGAAGTTTTGTATCAAAACAGATTTTATGTTGGCAAATTTCCCTTACATTCCAGTATTTTTAGTCCATGAAGAGCAGATTCTTTTGTATAATCCCTTTCCCCCCCCCCCAAATGTTTGCTTGTTGTAGCTCCTAAATCACTGGGCTGTCTTCTCTGACACCAGAAAAAATAAACTGTAACCTGCATTTCGTTAATATGCTGCTCTTCACTCCCACCTGCTCTAATCATGCCCTAAAGACTGACACAAACATGTTGTATGTAACTTTTACATATTCTAGAGACTACTGCCTTATATCTTCAGTGAGCAGCAGCAAGTGGCACAGCAGCCTTCCTTACTGTCCAGAGGCTGAGCACTCTCCAAATGATTCTCTTATGCTTTTAAACCACTGTTATTCTGGGAAGGAGTATAGTGATCTTAAAATTTCATGTTCTGTTCTCTTTCAGCAGTGTCTGGGAAAACTACTAAGCTACCACCTGTGTATTATAGCTTAAATGAAAGGATCTTTTTTCTGTTGCTTCAAATGGTAAGGAGCTATTCCAACAATAGTTAAGTCTTCACCTCTTTTACAGAACAGAAAAAAGGCTCTGGAGGAGATGATTGGATATTATCGCTTCTGCAGCTCTTGTGAAGAATTTCAGTCATGGATGAGAGATAAAGAGAACATTTTCCGCACTCTTCAACCTCAAGCAGACAATGTGGAGGTCATGCAGCAGAAATATCAGGTACCTCTTTTTCTTCTTCCCAGATGACACCTTTTAAATCAATTTTACCTTAAGAGAAATGATAAAGTTGAGAAATGATGTTTTGAGAGCCTTTTCATTAATTTCAGCTTAGAGAGTCATGCATATACCAGATATTTCTTTTGTACAGACTATGCCAAATTACTGAAGCTGATGTGACTCTGCCCCTTTATCTTCCTGTGGACATGGTATCCTGGAAAAATATCATGGTACACAAGGATTCTTTCTGTGATTCATCTTACATCACTTTAAAGAAGTACCAAATTATGAAAAAATCCCTCAGTGCACTTGCATCCCAGTGGAGTGGGACATACTTGCACAGACGCAGTGTGCTCACCCGGGAGGTCAGGGGGCCGCAGGGGAGTTGTGTGCACAGGTGTGCATGGAGTCAGCAGGCAGGCAGGGGGACAAGCCAGCCATGAAAGTGGGATATGAGTGGATATAAGAGATTATTGAGAACTGTGTCCACGGAAATTGAAAAGCCTCGTGTTCTTCATTCTTGTATTTTTCCATTTTAGAGATTTTTAACGGAACTGGCTGCAGGCAAAGGCCAGCTGGAAGACATTGAAAACTTAGCTGTTAAATATGGAAAGATCAGTCCCAGCAAATATTTTGAGATCCAGACTTGGATGGAAAAGATCAACATCAGGTAAAAGTGCTACTGAGAAGCAGAGGATTGTCTACTGGGGGTAATTGGAGAACCGACCATTCATATCCCTTCTAGATGACAGTGCCACCAGTGGGAAAGGGGCAGCCCTCAGCTGGCTGTAGGCTGGCCCTGAGCCCAGTGCCATGTCTCCAGGACTGAGGGGGGCTCCTAGGACCCTGACACCAAATCGCTTAAACTGTAGAAATTTGTTTGTGCATGTTAAAACACAATGTGAATTCATCCATGGGTGACAATGTTGTATTCAGAGTAGTTCTGCAGCCCTGCAGCTGATTTGGTTACTTAAGCATCAGGGTGAGGACACACTTCACAAATCTTGAAAGGAACATCAAACTGTGTTTGACTTCACCAAGAGTATTTAGTACCTGTTGTGAATGCATTCCTGCTACCGTGTCACTCAGTGGGCATAGTCAGGTCCTGATTTTGACCATGGTTGTTTAATTGCATCATGTTCAGAGTGTTCTGGTCACCTGAGCAGGTCCCCTTGTTTGAGATGACACTGATATGAACTTTGAGGGAGTGCTAGTGTTCGCCCCCGCCCAGCCCATTTAAGTCCGGATGAAATCTTTATACAAGACTTTTTCTGAGCAGAAAACCTATATAGTTCATGTATAACAATGACTATAAATTGTTATCTTGCTTCAAGATGGCAATCCATGGAAAAACTGAAGGAGGAGAAAGGCTCTGAGCTGATTGGAGTAGCTGATGTGAGGACATTTCTTCAGGACTGTCAGAGCATAGGAGTGCTACTGCAAGACAAGATGGTCCAACTCAGGGATCTGGAGCCAGGGAACGTGCCTGCTGGACTGGAGTCAGACAAGCGCAAACTGTACACAATTGAGAGAGAGGTCCTGGTGACAGAGAGGAAGATTGAATACTTGAGGAGTGTTGCAAAATCGTAAGGAGCCTTCTTTTTGTTTCCACTTTCTTTGCTAGTTCTCTAAGATCATGCTGTAAATTATGGCTATAAAGAGAAAGAGCAGATTTTAAAGTTTCTCTTTCTAGAAATCCAAAGAACTCACTTGCCTCCTGGACTGAGCTGTTTTCTCTTGAATGTGGCTGGGTGACTGGGGAGGTGTTTGTTTCCAGACTTCATGGTTGTAGAAGAATGAATACCTCAGGATTGTTAGTGGCTTTAAAAACTCATCTCTACTAAAGTTAGTTACCTACTTCAAAATGTGGAGGTATCAGTTAGGTCCTGAAAGAGGGTAATCAGGGGAAGCAAGGGTAATGGCAGGAAAATAGCAGATGATTGTGGACAAGAGTTCAAATTTGAAATACTAACGTTTTTTACTTCTTTAAGCTTTCTGTACATTCACAATGGGGATATGTTGCCTTAGCTGACTTTCTTTTTAATGGAACTCTAAATATCAAATCCATTCCTTTTAAAGAGTACTGGTTCAAGCTCTAAGTAAGCATTCATACAGTTGAATGTATTTTATTGAAGGATCAAGGACACCAACCCTGCAGAGAGCAGGGCCATCACTGAGCAGGTAGAAAACATGGAGAGGCTTCTGGCAAAGCTCAAGCTGGAGATCCAAAAGAAGCGGGACATTCTGCAGTGGGCCCAAAACCAACAGTCCTTCCTGCAAGACAGCCGTAGGCTCCTACTGTGGGCAGAAGGCATTCGGGAGAAACTGAGCAGTGAAGAAATGGGTCTGGATGTGGGATCTGCAGAGCAATTGCTGAAGGAGCATCAAGACCTGCTGATAGAAATTGGCTCTCAGAATGAAAGGTAGAGAGATTCTGGCAGGGTGGGCAGAGTGAGGTGATAAGACAACAGTACTGTGAAAATGAAACATGTAAATCATGTACATAAATTGTGCATGAAGGTGATAGCAAAATTTTATTCACATGCACTTGAACAATAGTGACAAAAGGAGACTGCAAAACATAAACTCTGGTCAGCTTTTGCATACTTATCCTGAAGGCTGGTGAAGGGGGAAGAAGGAGCTGTATGTTTGCAGTAGTAGAATTCCACAAGCTCTCCTGACACTCTCAGAAAGTGCCATCTGTACTTTATTCCAGTTCCCCCATTTTTTCTCAGGCCTTATGCTTCCATTTACCATCATTTTCAGTTGTTCTTCTGCACTGTTATGAATATCCAAACACTGTTGGCCCTCCTTTCCCTTTTAATGTGAAAGCCTGCTTATGTGGGCTTTCAGTCCAGATGGGAAAATCTCACCCACTGCCTCCAGCACGTATCCCTGAGCAATAAAACAGCTGCACTTTGTAGTGCATAACCTGCAGGAAAAAGGTAACAGGGAGGGAAGGAAACTTGGTGTATGGGCACTGCCAAGAGAGCAAAGAGCTGTGAGGAAAGAGAATTCATATTCCCCCATGCAGTGAGGTCTCATTTTTCTTTTTGACTCTGGGAAGATTTCTGCACCTGGAGGAGCTTGGACGCAAAGTAGTCCAGCAACAACCCAGTAACAACAGGAGCAGAGATGTCCACCAGACCATGGAGAGACTTGCCAAGGAGAACAAAGAGCTGGAGGAAATGTGGGAAAAGCGATGGAAAAAGCTGCAGGATGGCCTGGAATTGCAGAAGTTCAATAGGGAAGGAGACCGTATCAATGCAGCCCTCTCTGGCCATGAGGCCTTTCTCCGGGGGGATGACCTTGGGGTATGTACAGCAGCTGACCTTGTTTTCTCCTACTTCTTCTCCCCATCCAGAGAGTAGCAACAATCTTCTTTAGTAGATTGGCTTCTTTATTCTTCTGATCACAGCATTTCCATGCTTGGGAACCAGACTTTCAGGATCTTTTTAACATTCTTATCTTCTTACTCATCTTAATGAGAACAAAGCTCATTGTCCCTCAAAAAAAAAATTTAAAACAGCTAGGGTTGTGATTTGTTGCTGTTTGTACATGTCGTATGGTTTATATAAAATTGTTTCATCCATTAAAAAATAAGGTTTCAGCTTAAACATAGTACTTGTTTTTTAAAAAAAAACTTAAAGAAAAGAATATTAAGGTGCATGAAGCAAAAAAACCAAATGCAGACAATATTCACAAAATCAGTGGAGAAGTAGGTTGCGGTCTCTTACCACCTCTTACGTTTTCAGCTGAAATCAAAACATTGATACTTTGGGATCAACTGAGTGGAATAAAGTTTTACAAGTTAGTCTCTTGTATTGCATATCCCTAGATGGGCCAGAGTGGTGGCATAAATTTAGAATGCAGATTTTCTTAAAAGGTGAAAATGGAACCAGAATGGAAACATAGAACAGAGAAACCAGATATGATACAAACCTGCTGCTTGTTTGTAGCCCTGAACATCCTTGGGCTCATGCAAAATGTACACTCTGTCTCCTGCCTGAAAGAGAAGGAGGAAAGCAAAGTCCAACTGTTTGTTTTTTTTTTTTTTTTCCACTGCTACAGAAACAAAATGAGCAAGAAAAGTCTTGATGAAATTTTCTTTTTCAAATGCAGGACCATGTAGATGCTGTTCGAAGCCTGCTGAAGCAACATCAGGAATTTGAACAACTGCTGGTGGCACTGAAGAGACGAGTGGAAGCACTCAATGAAAACGGGGTGAACCTACTAGAGAGCAGGCACTTTGCATCTCATGTGTGAGTCCAAACCCATTCCTTTTTTACTTTGCTTTAATAAATGACCCAGTGTGATCAGGTGAAATGAAAAACTTTCTCTGAGGAGAAATTAGTTGACCTCCAATCCAAAACCTGATGGATAAGGGAGTCAAAAGGAATTCATTTCAAAAAATAGATTTCCAGTGCTCTTAAGACAAATGAGCTTTAGGTTAAAAGTGGCATTTGGCAGAACACTAGAATAATTTGTTTTGTATCATAAATTACATATAGTGATAAAACTTCCTTAAAGTGAACTCGTTAAATGCCTACAGAAAAGGAATTCCTTAATTTATCAGTATCACATATTAGAAATACTGTTTGCTTTTAAAAAGTTACTGAAGACTTCACAAGCAAAATTCTTCAGGAGAAGAATTTGTGTTTTTGTCCAAGCTGAACTGTTACTTTCAACTCCTTTTTCTGTGCTAGAGCCACTCAGATCTAGTAAGGGGACTCCTTTTCAAATAAGAATTAGAAATAGAGGGTTAGAATGGACCTCTTGGATCAGAAGACCGTGTTCTTATGATCATAAGTGATCCTGAACACTCCCTCCACAAATTTATAAAAGTGCCCTTAAGATCTGATTTCTTGCCTGCACTACTACCATTAGAAAGGCATTCCAAAGCCTCATTGCACTTACACCAAAGAGGAAGTTATTAGTTAATTATAACTAATATAACAATACCGTGGAATATTCTGGGCAGAGGGAGGTCTCAGTGTTCCAGTGTATGACTGCAATTCACTAATGTGACACAGACATACAAGAGGAAAATCCAGAGCAGCTGGCAAGCAATACCTGCTCTCCAGGTGAGCCCAACATGGTGATGGCACAGGGCCATGTATCCGTTCTTCCTGTCAGCAAAGTTGTAGAAACTAGATTACATTTATATCACAGTCATGACTGCAGCATAAGCAAGGAGAACCAATATTAGTACAGCATTGGACTTCCTGTTTTTCTTGGTAGTATTGAAGAGAGGATGGTCACTCTCCGGAGAAGGTGGGAGCAGCTGATACAAAGCAATGCCAAGCGAAAACAGAGGTTGATGGATTCCCTACAACTACAGGTAACTGATACTGCAGATTTGGTCAGGAATCTGTGAATTTTGAATTTTACCCCTTGTCTTAATATGAGACAAAATCTCAAACTGCTGAGCATTCCTACTACAGCTCACTTTGTCTTTGGCTGTGGGACAGAGCTTTGTTTTCCAGGGAGCAGATGATGCACTGGCAATAAAACTTACAAAGCTATAACTGTAGAAAATTTAAAAAAAAAAAAAAAAAATGGAATTTTGAATGAAAAATATCAACAGAATGCTTTGTCTACTGGTTAGATTTATTCTGCTCATTACTTACTATTGCTCTGGGCCGTAATAACTTAGTACACTTAATCAAAGTTTTGGCACCAAACTTAGTGTTCTATGCTGAGATACAAAATTATACTGGATGATTGGTCCTCTTCTGGTTAAAATATTCTATCAATGAAGCAAAACTTCACTGACAATTACAGGCAACAGATTAGTAAATGTGGTAAAAAAGGGACCAAGAAATATTATGGTGGCTTAAAACCTCATCTATAGTTTAAGATCATACTTCTTCATTAGTTAAATCAATTTAATCCTGTTTGTTTTCTGTAAGGAGTTTAATCGTGATGCTGCTGAGCTTTTGATATGGATGGAAGAGAAATACAAGATTGCATCAGATGAATCCTATCGTGATCCAACAAATGTTCTACGCAAGCTGAAGTGGCATGAGGCTGCTGAGAAGGAAATGTTGGCTAATGAGGAGCACTTTACAATGCTGATAAAGGTGAAGGCAGCTTTGGAACTAAGTTTTCCATCTCGTATCAAGATTCATAGATGCTGACTGCTAATAAAGTGATGCACTGTGTTTCTCCAGAAAGGAAATCAGTTGATTCAAGACAACCACTACGCTGCAGTTTCTGTCCAGGAGAAGATGTCGGAGCTTCAAAAGAAGTGGAGGGAATTGTATGGCAAGATGATTGAGCGAGGTGACAAACTGAGACAAGCTGGACAGCAGGAACAGCTCATGGAGCTGCTACAGGTCAGGAAGTCATGAGGAACAGAGGGGAGGAATGGCCTAGGAGCCTGGTTCCTCTATAGTGTGGACACCACATAAAAGAGAATACTGTCCAGATAAAAGTGGTTTTTAAGGTCTCCATTTTGTCTACAGTCCCAGGAAAGAAACCCCACTATTATGCTGTCCAAGCTCACCTCAAAGTTAAGAGCACAATAACAGTGCCAGCAAAGCATCAGGCTGTTGAACTCAGGCTCAACACTGCATCTGTGTGGCCATCCTGTACTGGGAAAACAACCCAAACTCTGTAGGGGTCAATGCTGTGCAAACATAACTGCTTGCCTGGGGGCAGTCTGGGGGCTGCAGGCGTGGCACTGTATTAAGCACACGGTCATCCAGTCAAATTTTATAACAAGAACAATATGCTGTGAGTCTGTTTTGAGACCATTATGAATGGAACTGCTGTTGTGTTATAGCTACAATCTGAAGTCTTTGAAGATTGTTTGACTCTTTTATATTATGTTGCTGAAGATACTTCAAAGAGACTGTTTTCAGTGACGTACTTTAGTGTCTCAGAGAGAAGAGTACTCAAAAATAGTTTGCAAAACAAAATATTCCCAGAAGATGTCTCTTAGAGACATCTAGCCATCATTTTACCAAGAAAGGACAATTGGATTTAAAAATTGTGTCCAGGAAGCTGTCATAGGAGGGGGTGAGTGAAAGAAAATGTTGTTGAAAGGACAGTATGAGTGTGCTGTAATCTTTTCCTGGCAGGATGCCAAAAAGAAGATAGAAAAAATTGAGAAAGTTCTTCAGGAATCTGAGACAGGCCATGATTTGCGCTCCAGCCGTGATCTACTCAAGCAGCACAGACAGCTGGAAAATGAGACACGTGAGCTGGCAGAGAAAATGAATGCCATTGTATCTCATGCAAGGAAAATGGCCACCAATCACTTTGACTCCCAGAGGATTCTGGATGAAACACAGAAATACCTGAAAAGGTACGCTGTCCCTCTGGTTTTTGTCTCCACCCCTGTCCTGTGACAAATAGCATTTTTTATTCTACCTTCTAAAAAATTCTCTTGGTTGATGAAGTTAAACTCATATTCAGGAACGATTTCTCCTCTGAGCTGGAGCACAGCTATGCTTCGATCTGCACCTACACAGCTGCCTGTTGACCCACCTCAACCTTTATGACTGAGCATGGCTCCTTGCCAGCTGCACTCCTTCTCTAGTCCCTTTCTTATCCACAGGTTATCACTGCTTTGTAAGAGGTACAGTGATCCAGCATTCAGTACATCACAGGACAAGCCTAGGACTTTAAAAGTATAAATAATTTTTTCTCTGCTTACATTTAGTGTTATCATATAATTCTGCCTGCCAAGGGATCCTTGTATGTGCAGCCAATACTAACCATTGAAATTTAATTGCAAAGTGTCCAGTGTTTCAAAATCTCCACGATGATGTTGTAGCCTAATTCCCTTGGCATAATGAGGATAAAGCTTTGTTTTAACATATATTTAATGGATGACCCCTAGGTTTGAGTCTTTGCAAGCACCTCTTTATGAGAGGCGTAAGTTGCTGGAGGCTGCTGTGGATCTTTATGAGTTCTACCATTCTCATGACATGGAACTGAACTGGATCAATGAGCGCTTGCCTATTGCCCATTCCACCAACTGTGGGAAGTCCTTGGATGTGGCTCAAAACCTGTTGCAAAAGCACAAGGTAACTCCTTTAATCAAGTGCTTTATGGCATGGTGACCCACTGCACTTCACCTCAGCCTACAAACCTGCCCCTGCAGCTTCCAGTGAGTACATTCTTTGATTCCAGCTCTAGTCCAGCTAAAATGATTCAGTGGATGGACACGAATCAGCAAAGTGGTGATGATTTTCAGAACAAATACATTCCTGTGAGAACTGCAAAATTTGTCGTATTGTGGAGTATTATTAATCTGAGAAATTGCATAGCTCTTCCCATTAAAAGAGGATAAAAACTAGTGTATTTGACACTAATTAGAAAAGAGTAAACTAAATAAAACTATTGTAGTTTTATGCTTATGGCTTCGTTATACATTCTGTCTTGAGGCTTGTGCATACTGGATTTTCTAGGAGAGCATATAACAGGCATTTAACAATTATCCTAAATCTCTACAGATTTTTAAATGGTCTGAACAAGCTGCAGTCACTGTATTTATAAGGACAGGTTAATACTCATTTCTGGGGAGTTTGATTCTTCGCAGCAGTTCCTCACAGCCAGAAGGGCAACTCAGCTGGATTTTGCACCACAGCTGTCCTGCACCAATCAAGCTGGATTTTGCAGCACCTTAATTGCAAGTTTCATGAGCATGGTTATAAGACCAGTGGGGAGGATTTATAAAGCCATAATCCAATAGTTTTCATGGTACTGATGACAATGTCTCTCTGCATCATCCTCCAGCCCCTTCATCATCCTGGATATTTTATTTTTCCATCACTGGCTCAAGATTTTTTGTGACTCCCTCACCTTTGTGTCTCATCCTGTGATCTGCTCCATCTCCCAAACCTCCCTGGCTGCTGGACAGGGGAAGGGGCAGGAGCATGGTAAAGAGAGGACTTAGGTGGAGGGAAGTTAAGGGATGTGTGCTGCTTCCTCACACACCCTTCCCTCCTCTCTCGATGGCAGTACCAAGAGCTGGCACCAGTGACCAAGACTGCAGGTGTGGTAGAAATAAGACAGTCCACTTGCTGTATTCTGCCCACTGTCACCAGCTGCCAGTTTTGCTTCGGATTAGAAGCACACAGAATTTACTTGCCCTCACATATCTTCCTTTATTCCTATTTTTTCTTTTATCTCGTTTCCAGGAACTGCAGGCAGAAGTGAATGCCCACAAGCAGCAAGTCCAGCGGGTCCTGGATAAAGGAAAGACAATGATTGTAGACCAGCACCCCTCCGCTCAGAAAATAACTGAGAAATGCCAGGAGCTTGTGACTGCCTGGCAGGGCTTGGAGAAGTCCTGTGAGGAAAGGATGAAGCAGCTGCAGCACTCAGTTGGCTTCCAGGAGGTACAAATTAAAGCAAAGAGCTTGCACAGTAGCTTCTTCAGACAAACAAGAGAACCAAAATGTTAAAGTGAATTAAAAAAACAGCTTTGCTGGGACTGGTATTCTCTTCAGCTGCTTGAGGCCAGACTCATGGGAATGGAGGGCTGGATTGCATAGTTGAATGCAGCTCCCACTCTTGACCTGCTGCTCTACAGGCTTCCCTTGGGTTCTATACCCATCCCGTGTGGCTGTGCACAGAGCACACATTTCTCCTAGCACTAGCTCCTTTCTCTATGTCTTTACACAGCCTCAGGCTTTGACTTATTAGTGTAATGGATCCTGAACTGGTCCTTCACACTGGAGAATTATGTCATGGAAATCAGAAAAGAGGGGATTTATTGTGCTCCCCGTTTTTTACCTGTTTCACGCAACAATTTTCCAGGCAATAAAATGATACTGAGGAACAGATAACATTCATTCACTCTCAGAGCAAGTTAGGGATTTTGGCTTTATTCTTTTCTGTAGGCTTCTGGACCATCATACTTAGCCTGTTTAAAAAATTGCATGCAAATATTTATATTGAAAAATCCAATTTTTCTGTCATCAGTGGGTCATTTAGGAGTGCAGTTATTCAGATAGCACATGCAGTTTTGTAGACATAAACAACATTTGCATGGAGTTCACAGGCCCAGCTAAAGTATGATCCCTGGGGTGTTCGATCATCTGGCCTTTATTTCCTCTATATATGAAAACACTTAACAATACTGTAGGCTTTATGAAGCCTGATTCTTATAGTGATTTGGACTTCTCAGACAGAGAAGGAGAAATGTCCCACTGATATGATACACTTAGTTGTCCTGCACTGAAATCGTCCATCTGTGACCCCTTCATTATTTTATGATTTCACAGAGAAAAGTGAATTAAATATTTAATAAAACATTACAGTAGGCCTTACAGTGCACCATCTATTTAGAATTTATTAGGTAAAAAAAAAAGTCATGAATGTTTTGAAAGTTGAAGCTCATTTGTTTTCTCTTTAACTGATAGTTTTTAATGAATACTTCAGACCTGGAGGCTTGGATAGCAGAAAAGTATCCACTTGTGACAAGCAAGGACTATGGTAAAGACGAAGATGGAACACTGAAACTCATCAAGAAACATAAGGTATTTCTCTGCTTAAGTTCTGTAGGCTAGCCTGATCTTTTGGTCTCTCTGCAGTCATAAAATTGTTTGTCTCATTGGTAGTTGAGTGCCCAGCCATCTACAAGATTTTGCATTGATATATGTCTACATATGGATAGATTGATAGAAGAGATCAGTGCAGTTTACTAACCTGGTTGGCAAAATGTAGTTTGGGAGAAAAGGAGGATGGTGAATATTCTCATATTCTTCTGAGGCCAAAACTGACTATCTGCTTTTCAGTTTCAACAGATGCATGCAGAAGCCTTGTAATTTTTTCCTAAAACCAAAGATACAGATAAAATATTAATCCAGGAATATTTTTCTCCACCTAATATTCTATCAGGGAATTCTAATTGTCTGTATTCATCTAACTTGTTTGAATTTCTGTACGATTTTTTTTTTTTAAATGTTGCTAGAAAATAATCTAAAATTAATCAAGTCCTGGAAATGTCACATCCTTCCCAAAAGTATTTCTTTTTCAATCACTCCACCCTAGGCTGTTCACAAAGAGTGGCTATCTCGGACAACTGACTCTCAATTCACTGTATTTCTTTGTCAGGCGCTGGAGCATGAGATTGCCATTTACCAAAATTTGTTGAAAGAACTGAGTGAAAGTGCCCAAACTCTTCCTCTTGTGGGCTCCATCCAGTGTGTTGAGGTTGATGCACCAAAGGAACAAGTTCATTCAAAACTCCAGGAGTTACATGAGCTAGCAGCAGCAAGGTATAAACCAGAACTCCCCCTTGGATCCTAGATTAGATTCAAAGCCCACTGGAATCAATAAAGGATATCTCCAGTTACTTCTCTGGAATTTATATTCATTATATTATAAATAAGTTATTAATTATAATGTTGTTGTTACTAATTTTATTTTACTTTTATATTTTTATAATTAAATTATATTATCTCCTCTTTTTTTCAATTATAATTAGGAAATTGCTTGTTTCTGTATTATAGTTTTGTGCATTTATGAGCTTTTCATTTTACTAAACAAGACTTCTACAATTTATTCAAGGAGTTTTGCAATATTTTAAGGATTTGATACCTACAAATTTCCTCTTTATATTTAATCATCCTCCTGTAAAGTGACTTGAGGTACCAGATTCTGGCTTGCATTTGTGGTATTTAGAATCTGCTGTCAATAGGAAAAATTATTTTTAGAATGTTCCCTTAATGTTACTTGACAATTACTTGATTTTTACATATTGTAAGGGAGACAAAAATGGATAAACCTATTTATAAGCCCAGTGACTGTGCTAGTATAGGACGGCTTTTATTCTTGAATTAATAATTTACTTTTAATTTGACTTACTTTCAGTTATCATTACGGCAAGATATTTACAACAGGACAGTTGGCTTGTACAAAGGGTTTTAACACTTCGCGTATGTTTTCAGAAAGGAAAAAATGTCTGAACAACTTAGATTTTTCTCCCACAAATATTTCACTCAGAAAAGGAAGAGGGCTCTGCAAGCAGAATAACAAATAAATTAATCTGAATACTAGAATAATTAAACCGGAAGAAAATGCTGGTATTTTACCTTTCATTTTTATCTTGTTTACAGTTGAAAAAGTAAAAGCATCTATAGAAAAAACAGTGAATGAAAAGTTCAGAAAAGGAAATAATCTAGAAATATCAAAACACCTCTGTGTGTTGAACACAGAAACGTTTTGTTGTTGTTCTTTCTAAATGTTACTCTGGGTCTTGTGGTGCCTTATTGGTGCTCTGGTTTGCACCTCTGAGCTGCATTCTCCTTGGGCTGAACTCTTAACGAGTTACATGTCTTGTGATGAACATTTGTGACTCAAACTGGGAAGCCAGATTCTTCTTTCCTGGAATATTTGCACAATGGCAGGCTAGCAGATGGAAAATTGATTTTTTTTGTTTTGCTGTGGAAGCCCTGTAACATGTCTGGCTGAATTATAAAATAATCTAGACCATTGGAAATATGTAACAGGTTGGAGAAATTCTGCCAAACAGGCAATATGAGAATTACATCCAAAGGCTGTCAGAGCATCTGCTTTCCTGATGCTCAGGAAATATTTCCTTCACATTTTCACAAGCAATTCAGTTACCTTTAGGAAGACAGATCAGGACAGATCTGGAAAAAATAAATGGTACTCTTTCTCGCAGAAAGAAAAAAACCCAGCAAAAACAATAACAACCAACCCCAAGAAAGAGAAAGAGCTCAGATAGGCACAGTGCTCTTTTGGGAAGTTCAGCTAATGAGATGAGCATGACCTGGCTGACAGCTGTCATCCCACAATCATAATTTGCAAATAGTCAGCTCTTTCTTGACAGAGAATGAGTTTTGATGGTGAGAGGTTTTGGGGATTCATTGGAAGAAAGTTGCTGATCGCCCTTCTCTTATATTATTAATTTTATTGTCTTGTCTCCTTCCCCCAACAGAGGGAAGAAGCTCGATGAAACTCTTGTCTTGCATGAGTTTCTACGGGAATATGAAGATCTGGAGGACTGGATCACTCAGCAGAAACAAACAGCTGGCTCTGAAGACTATGGAAATGATTATGAACATGTTTTGGTGAGTTTTTTGAGTAACAGAAAAAAAACCCAAACAAACAAACTCTATGTAGTGAGACTGTAAACAGATTCTAAGGTTGTCCTTGAAAACTTAAAAGACAGAGTAAGAAATAAGTATAAATAACTGGAAGATAGGAAGAGAAAAGGGTGAAGTGGATGGGAAGGATTGAGGAAGAGGCAGCACTGTATCTATTACCATGAGGGCTGAGCTGTCTGAAACAACTGCATGCTAAAATCTCTACATCTTCAGAGAGCAAATCTTTTCTATTTTTAATAAGTAGATATTTCAGTATGGTATCCATTTGGGGATTTTTGGGGGGTTTTTTTGCTTGTGATTGCTGATATACAGGCCTCTCTAGGTATACCTCTTCACATGGCATAGAAACCAATCTAATGTCAGCCTGTTACAAATCACCAGCTGTTCAGAATCTTCATTTCATAATTTCTTTCAAAATAGCTAGTGTCCTAAACCTTAAAATCAGACTACGTTTCCATTTACAGTACTGAATACACATTTGCATTCATTAAGTAAAACCACATAATTTTATAATTGAAATTCATTGTACATAGAATGTTTGTTTCTATCCCCAGTAATAATGTTTCTGCCTCCCATCTGCATCACAAACCTCATGTTTTGCTAAGAGTTTGAAGCTCCTCATGGTCTTTGAAGGTAGAATCCAGTCATTCTCTGCAGTTTCTCCATCTCTAAGTATTATCAGCTTTTTACCTGTTTTTTGGCTGTGTTCTGATGAGCAGGTATGTTTGGAAAAAAAGAGCACTCAAAAGGGGTTTTCCTGTTATCCTTGTTTTCTCTTCCAAAGCAACTTTGCGCCAAATATGATACATTCCGACACCAGTTGGAAGCGGCTGTGAAAAGAGTTGTGGCTTTCCAGCAGCTGGCAGACAAGCTGCTGAACCAAGGATATTCTGAGTCCTGGGAAATTCGGCAGATGCAGAAACAGCTAAGGTAGGAGCCTTGTGTTAGATCGAAAATGCTTTGTCCTTTTCCATTTGCTCTCAAGGAGGAGGAAGTAACAAGACACTAGGAAAGGATAAGGCATGTCCTCCTGATTCTCTAATTGCAAATTATGTGGTTTGCTCACTGATACAGAGCTGCTTCCAGCCTCATTTAAAAATAAACATTATCTACTTGCTGTTCTGACTTCTTGTAAATTGCTTTGGAGGTGCTTTACAAGGTGAACTTCCTTTGCCCTTTGAAACAGTATCACCAGCTGAAAGGCTCAGAGTTTAGATGCTTTTTATTGCTTCTTATTTTGGAGTTTGAATCCCATGACTGTTCTGCAGAATAACATTGAGGTGCTCTGACCTTCTTAGTTCTGGCATCAGTCCAAAACTGGCCTAAAGGAGAAGTGTGTCTGCAGGCAGCTGTGGCCACCACAATATAAGAAAGACATTAAGCTGCTAGAGACTGTCCAAAGGAGGGCCATGAGGATGATGAAGGGCCTCGAGGGGAAGCCATATGAGGAGGAGCTGAGGTCACTTGGTCTGTTCAGCCTGGAGAAGAGAAGACTGAGGGGAGACCTCACTGCAGTCTGCAACTTTCTTATGAGGGGAAGAGGAGGAGCAGACATTGATCTCTTCTCTGTGATGACCAGTGACAGGACCCAAGGGAATGGCCTGAATTTGTGTCAGGAAGTTTAGACTGGATATTGGGAAAAGCTTCTTCACCCAGAGGGTGGTTGGGCACTGGACAGGCTCCCCAGGGAAGCAGTCAAGTCACCCTGACAGAGTTCAAGAAGTGTTTGGACAAGGCTATCAGGTGCATGGTGTGATTCTTGGGGCATTCTGTGCAGGGCCAGGAGTTGGACTTCAATGATTCTTGTGGGTCTTTCCAACTCAGGATATTCTATGATTCTATGACTCAGTCCTCCAAGTACTGCATAAAAAACCTGAAAAGTGCAATTGAGGGGGGAACTCTTAAATAGGACCATTTCTTTAAGTTCCTGGAGCACACAGGAGGACAGAGTAGGGTGAGAGACATGCTGCCATTCAGAGAATCACTCCAACAGAATTTAAAGGCAGGAATTAAAAACTAAGAAGAACAGGTTTTGTTTTCAGTCTTTCTTCAGACTGTTGGTCTCCTTTATTCCTTGTTTAAATGTTTTACATTGCTCTTTTCCCCATTCTACCTTGAAGGAACTCTTGGGAGGAACTGTTGGAAATGACCAGATTACGAGGTGAGCGGCTGAGAGATGCTGAGGTGATTCACAAGTGTTACCAAGATCTGACAGATGCTCTGGCCCATATTGAGGTAAAAATTAATAGGAAAATCTCACATAATGCAAACTTTATTTCAGCTTTTTCTATGGAATATTCTTACGATTCTCAGCATTCTTACTGCTGACTTCGAAAAAATTCCCAGTGAGAAGCCAGTGTGATTACTCATAGCATTAAAAAAAAATCCTGGGTAATCCTTAGACACTTGACTGGTTACCTTATGAGAACCATTGGTGAAACCAGGTGGAGCTGGAGTTGCTGATCTTTGGGAAAAGCTGAGAAGATCAGGGCTTGAACTAAGGTGCCTCACAGTGCAATGCATACAGTGATGTTGTTTGCAGTCATCAAGCCTAAGAAACTACTGCCTTACCATGGTGGTTCTTTGTACACTGTTGTAGTTTTATGAAGAACTCTCCTGTGAAAAAGGCATTTGTTTGGATTACAGTGACCATTAGCCTGGAAGGTTTTCAGGCAATCATGTGACCTGATGTGAAAAGCCAAAAATCTTTTCCTTTCATTCCAGTGCCCAGTACTGGCAATAATTTCAAACAGTCCCAGCATGAAAACTAGGGGGAGAAGTCCCCCAAAAAAATCTTCAGCCTTCTGTTTTATCTGAACATCCTGAAGAATTTCACAGAGAAACCACATCCTTGCTGTAATGAGAGGTGTGGTTTCCCTAATGCAGATGTTTACAGGAGGCAGCGATCCAAGGGGTTCCACTGTTTGCAAGGCAACAGGGCTTTGTTTGGTTACATGAGATGAATTTTCTAATTGTTTGTGCTGGCAGAGGCTGCCCTATTCAACCATGTTATTCCTGTTTTCTTCCCCTGTCATGAACAGAAAATTAAACATTTAAATTCACCATTTACCAGCTGGGATTTTCAGAACGTGGTGTTTTTTTAACTTCAATGATGAAGTAGTTAATGCTGAGAGAGTGAAAAGTAAGCATTCAGAAACACTTCACAGACCAGCTGTTGATTTATCCCCATGCTGAGTTTGGTCCAGGCAACCACTACACCCTTCTTGCATTGCATCTTGTTAATAGCTTCACTCCAGGGAAGAAGAGCAGTCATCTCGTCCATCCCTTCCTGTGTGCCCTGCTCAGAAGCTTATCAGGGAAAGCCTGTTCTCACAGGAACATAGTACTAGAAGATTTTAAGTCACCAGCTCCAGTGCCATCATAGTATAGACAACTACAACATGCATATCCTTTTATAGCACCTTACCGAGAGGCATTGTTGGTATCCCAAACTAGCCTGTGATTCTGTTGCAGAAATGCAGTTCTTCAGTGGTAAGAAATGTTCTGCTAGTTTTCCCTAAACTGACCTGGAACAAATTTCCAATAGTTTTAGCGACAGTGCTGTTGTCCAGCTGAAATGCCTTTTCTTTTTGCATGCATTTCCAGTGCGTGTCTGGGTAGCAACTACATCCCTTCAGAACCTTTGCTGAATTAAAAAAAAATGTTTAAGTTTCCATTTATGTAATGGTCCCTCCATTTCTCTCATCTTTACAGTAATCTTTCTTGTGTATCTATAAGCAAAATTTTATCTAAAGATGGTTCACAGGAAGACCACCTGTATGTCAAAGAATGGACTGAAACTGTAGCTTGTTAATGCTGCTTTTAAGAATTCACTGTTACTGCAGTAGGTATTCAAGACTGATTCCCAACACAAAGCCTGTAAGATATTTTCTTGTATTGTCTGATCAAGGAAAGACACAAACCTTCATTTCTAACATTTGAATTGTTAGCCATTGTTAGCCATGTCTAGTCCATTTGAAAAGTTTAGCCATTAAGATATTTAGAAGTGAGTTACTAGGAGAGATTTTTCTGGCTTCTTTTTAGCTATCGTAGTTGAGTAACTCAGAATGTCCTCAAGTGTGCAGTATGAGTTACAGCACCCAGTATTATTTAATGTAGGCTTGTAGTGAGTTTTGCTTGGAAGTGGGGAAAAAACCAAAGCTTTCTCTGATTTCTTCCATCTAGGAGAAGTCCAAAAGTATTCCAGATGATGTTGCCAAGGACATGAGAGGTGTGCAAACCCAGCTCCGGAACCATGTGGCCTTGGAGCATGAGCTCTCTGGGAATGAGCAACAGGTAGTGACAGTCATTTGTGGTCTTCAATGTGTAGTGAAAGTTCTAGTTTCCAAGACAAGCATAATAATAATTTGGTATTGTGAAGCAAATTATTACAGTCTCTCACAGAAAGCCTGGAAATCTCTAGCAATTTTCCTTGGTTTTCTGGGTTTTTTATATAGTCAAGGTCTGATGGCAGTGATAAAGTAGGTAATTAAAACTTTTCAAATAAGGCACATACTGTAATAACTACTGCTTATTGAAGTGATTCACAGGGTTAATCATGGTTTGAAATGTAGGATTATTCCAGGCTTTATGATATGCTTATTTTCTTCTTCAAAGTGTTCCAAGTGATTACAAGGAAAAATCCAGAATCAACTTTATGTGCAGAGAAAATTAATATTGGTACAAATTGGACTGTGAGAGAAAAGGATGGGGCTCACAATACAAATATGTAAAAATTTTAGCTCATGAGAACAGCTACCTTGTATATGGGAGACTTGATTGGCTTCAACAAACCAATAAAACTAGTATGAGTTTTCGCTCTTTTAATACTTGTAATAATATAAAATAGTATATACAGTGTAAAACACAGCATGAATTATACTGAGATTACTGAAGCTACCCCAGTATTACTTATCAGTGGCCTCAAATATTTTGGCCTTGGGGCAGTAACATTAGAATTGATCTCATCAGCTTCTCAATACTTTTAAGGGTAAAAAAGCATTAGACATGCATGAAGATAATGTAGTCACGGTTAAGCTGTATGGTCAATGAGGAAAAAAAGGAATGGCTGGCTATTGCTTGCATTATAATGGCAATTATAATACTACTTTCATTATTCATATAATAAATGGTATAGTAAAAAAAGGGAAAACAGAATCTGCCTCTGAAAAATCACTGTTGTGATGAGCCTTGACAAACACTGGATGTCACTATTACTCCATAGAACAGACATTATAGAAGTTTTTGTTTAATTTGAGAGAAGTTAAGTCAGAAAATGTTGCTTGAATCGTATTTTCAAGTGCAGAAAAGATAGCCCTTATCAGAACTTTTCTAATACCAGCACGATCTCCATGATGCTCTCCTTCTTACCCTCTTCTCTCATCCCCTGCGTACAGCTGCAGGAGCTGATCCACTCTGCAGATCTCGTGCCGCCCCGTTGCTCCAAGAAGCAGGTGGAAGACCTGAAGGCAAAGCAGCAGGCAATAGTGACCAGCTGGAAGGCCCTGAAGTCCAAAGTGGAACAGCGCAGGAGACTCCTGGAACAGGCCTACAAGCTTTATGAGTTTCAGGCACATGTAAGCACTTCTACCCTTTGTCCCTCACTACTCGGGGAGGGTTGCCTGCAGTGGCTGTGGATCAGAGGTGCACTTCCAAGCTGGAAAAGGCTGCAAGTGCTCTCTGTGTTATCAATCAAGCATTTAGTGCTCGTAGATGTTTAGAAAGGCATTAGAGAATAAGGATCTTTTTTATAGGATAAGGATTTTTTTACCTTCTGTAAGAATAGAAGCTTCCATCCAGAGGTGTAAGGAATAATTGTCAGCTGTCAGAAGTGCTCACTGCTTTGCAGGAGTAGCAGTAATCTTTCAAAGACTTTGCGATTTCCACTGAGTAAGAGTGACAAAAAGAGATGTTACTCTCCCATTTATAATGCATAAAAGTTTGTTCTCTCTCTCTCAGGGCATGCAATAACTTTTGGTTAATGTACCTCATGGAATGTATCAAATACAACTCACTGATTTTTGCACTAACCTCTTGTGATGTTCAAACGGTGCCATGGATATATCAGCATAACACCACAATCAGCAAGGCACAGTAGCTTTGTCTCCAAAAGAACTCAGCAGGTCACTGAGCTGTGATTTGCCATGGAATATTTTGCAGATATCAGTAGTCTCAGTGAAGGCACTTGAGCTACACCACTGCAGATCAGCAGATTACTGCTGCAAGCCCTGCAGGTGCTAAACCAGCAGGAGTATTCCCTTATATCATGAAGGGAGTTGCTAATGTAGATTCCAAGAATGCATTTACATTCTTTTATTCTTGAACTGTTCCAAGTGTAACTATTGTGTCAATTCCTGATACTTCTGGTAGTTCACATTCTGCTTCCATTTTTAGTGGGAAGCAGAGAGTGTCCAGAGTATTTTCACATGGAAAAAACTTGCTTCAAGTTTGTCTAAGGGTTGTTATCTGGGATCAAGACCACAACAGAGTGTACATGGTTCTATTTTTTTTTAGCCTGAGAGGCATCTGCACATTCAATTAATCCACTATAAATCTCTTATAAGTGTTTAAATCAGCATTACCTGTCATATTTTATAAAAAGAAATATCATTAGAGATAAAGGATGTTTATGGCAGTTTGGAGTTTTTGAGGGTTTTCTTGGTTTGTTTTTTAACTTTTACAAGTTCCATTATCACATGCAGAACTGTTGATGGGGAAAATTAGTGTGATTCTACTGATGTAGGTGAAAAGTTCATTTGCCCACTGTCTTTCTAACAGTATCTAGGACTGATAGGAAGAACAAGGTAAACTTTTAGAATGTATCCTTCTATCATATGTTGTATTCTTGAAGTCTTCAACCTGGAGGCATTTTCATCAGGAGGTGGATCTTGGTGGATTTGACCATTAAAATGTAGTCACTCAGAGTTCACTTTTTTATTGATTTACTTCATCAGCTTACATCATAAATTTAGTTTTTGACTTCAGATAGAAGATGTTAAGTTGTCCCCATCCTATGGGAGTGTTATTCTAATTTTTATTGCTGGAATGATATAAAACACCTTTGGTTTGAATTTTGTCTGAAGTGTGTGATGCATCCTGTGATCTGAATGAGAAATCTATAGCTCATGTCTCGCTCTGCCAGTGTATCCTTTGATCTTCATGACTCTTGACATCGTAAAACAAAATGACAAAGCCATGTGACCATATTCTCAGGGACTTGTCTAGACGGGACTATGGCTCAGGCAACTCCCTGTCTCTTTGATGTCAGGCTGATGGCAAAAAGTATTCCCAATCCTCTCAATTTTCACCTCCTTTCCTGACAATAATTCCTGAAGAAGTGAAGAGCTGGTTCTGCAATTTGGTAAGCCTGTCTTCCTGCCCAGATGGGGAGGACAAGGCAGGATCATGCAGCCATGGCTAATAACTGTAAGAATTTTAGAAACTCTAGGGTAGTTTAGAGCAGCTTTGCTGCAGAATATCACCCAAACTGTTGAATGCAAAGAGGCAACTTTGCTACCTTTCCTCTTTCAGCTGTGCCAAGAGATGCACAAAGGTAATGTTAGTCACAGCTGCTCATTACCTTTCCTCTTTCAGCTGTGCCAAGAGATGCACAAAGGTAATGTTAGTCACAGCTGCTCAGAGTACCTTTTTTCATTATATTGTTTATTTGCAGTCCACAGGGCTTTTTCATTAAAAGATTATGCACAAAGTGAAACAAACAACCAAAAAAAAATCAATTTCCATAAAATGAAAATTCTGCACAATCATCTAGTGTATCTCCTTATACCATATCAAGTCCAATTTTAATGTGATTAAATAGAAGAGTTGAGCCTAACTGACAACACACAGCACAGCAGAGGGCTTCAAATCTTCCACGGAACTTTGTCAAGGAAGATGAGTGTAGACACAGACTCAAAGTATTTCTGAATTATCTGAGGCTCTTATTCTGAAGTTTGTGCTAGGATCTGCACAATCGGAGTCAGGATCTGCTTAGAAGTTTCCTGCAGACTGATGCCTACTCTATCCTTAAATATTGCTGGCAGTGGCAGTCCAGTAACCTCTTATTGGCTCTTGACTTGTTCCATTGCATTATATATCCCGAGGCTTATGGATTTTTTCCTAATGCTTAGCTCAAAATCTCAGGGAATTTTAGACATTTGCAGTGCCAAGTGCAATGTCAGTGTCTACAGCAACATCCAGCTGTGTGAATGAATTAGTTCTACAAATGGAAATTATGCCAACACGTGTGCTCTACCATGGGCCCCTTTAAATGGACCACAGTCTTTTTGAAGAGTCATTTAGTAGCTGTGTTCACTGGCTTCAAAAAAGCAGTATCTCAGCTTTAAAGCCTAGGGTCAGGACCCCAGATTGGCCAGCTTTAATTTTGTGGTGCTTTTCTGAATTTTTTTCCTGGCTGTCTTTATGAGATTGTCATGATATGAACAAAAATCTATGGGTAAAATGGAGCAGCCAAGAATCTATTTCCATTACATAGTTTCCTTCAGTGAAAAAACCAGCAGCCATTTAAAAGAGAAAATTTTTAGTTTTCTGCAATGAATTTTTCTTCAGCGCTTACTATAAACAATAGTCTTTAAAAAGACATTTTATAAACCTGAAAGACCATTTACTACCTGAAAATTGAATCAACTAATCCAGGCATAGTTAAACTATAACAAAATTTAATCATCATATATAATCCCTTGTATATTCCTCCCAGTCCTAGTTTTTACCAACTGACATGTAAGAGCAAAACTCCTACTGCAGATTCAAATAAGATGCCTAAATAAGGGACTCTTGAAGGTATAGAATCAAATGGAGAAAAAGACATACAGAGAACATCAAATTATTTTTACTTGTGCCGTTTTCTTCAATCACAGTTAAAAAAATAATCCCCAGGGATTTGTTTTAGCATCTTCATGCTCATAATTGCTTCAGACATTTTAAGTTATTGCAAATGTATTTATTGGTTCATCAGATTTTCAAAGTAAACTAGCATGACATATTTGTTCCTCCCAATCTCAGTCCTATAGTTCCACAAACTAAGAGCTGAATCTGATATGCTTATGCAGTTTCTTCTGACCTGTGATTTACCCTTTTCCCACTTCTATTAGAGTGCATTTGTTTTTCACCTGAAAATTATCATTCTCATTTTAGAATATGTGCATAACCTAATTTTTAAATAGACTTGTATTAGCCAAAGCTTTCACATAAATGTAGGATAATACTGGTTTATCTTTTATGAGGGAATAACATCAGAATATACTTTAGGAAAGATGGATTAAAGAGCAATAAATGATATCATGCTGTCACTGATGTGATATAGCAGTTTGATTATGATTATGATACTACAAACCATGTCACACAGAATATAGGAATTCCTGCAGTTGTGTTATCTACTCTTATAAACTTCATAGAAGTACTGCAAGCACTAATGAAATATTTTATTTATCTATGATTTTATTACCTATTATTCACTTAAAGTTGAAGAGTCAGCCTAAGATTTTCCTGCCTGCTGACCTAACTTGAGCCCTAACCTCAATTTTCATATTTTCTTGGGTTCCAGGTGTGGGACTATTTCTTATGGACAGCAGAAATAATAAGGGAAATGAGAGCCAAGGAGTCTATTCGGGACATATCTACTAGCAGCCTGAGACTCACCCAGCATCAACAGCTACTGGCAGAGATCGAAGCACGAGAAGAGAAGTACGGTCATGTTGTACAGCTAGGACAGTCCCTCTTGCAAGATGAGGAAATGCCATCAAAAGAGGTAATTGAGACTCCTCTGAGGTCAGTCGTACATATTCAGCGCTGGGCCCCAATGATGATATGATACAATATACAATACACATTGTACAATATATACAATATGATTCTATATTGTATCACACTGAGATACAAGTGCACACTCACTTGCCCCTGCGCTTGACCTACATTTGCCTCCCTATATTACCTGTCTTGGGCACAAAAACATCTGTTCCATTTCTAACTTCAGCAGCAGATGTGTGGAGGCATCTCCTGAAGGTCCCCTGCAGCAAAGCTGGACTTTGTCAAGAAGCTCACCATGTTCGGAGCTGTGGAGTCGATTCTACCAACTTCCCAAACTGGATTTTCACACATGCTACACTTTGTATTACAGTGGTATACTCACACCAGAACAGTCTGGAAAAAATCCTGTCAACCAAAGAATGAAAACAGTAAAACATATGAGAGAGCTTAAAGATTGATTGAAACATTTTCTGTAGGAAGGAATTACGCTAGTAAAATATACTCCCTGGAAATGAAAGATTTAATTCAAAATGTCAGTTTAGTCAAGACAAATTGCTTCTAAGATTCTCACAGCATTTATTTATTTTCCAGTACCTACCAGTTCATTTCCCCCCTGATAATTCATTAACATGTCTCTTGAATACCTTCAGCAAAATGCAGAGTTTGTGCAAGTTACTCTCCCATCTCACCAAGCTATTTCCTGAAAATTTGCTGAATATTGCACTGTATGACTAGGAAAGAAATCTTGCTGAAAGTAAAGTCCTTTGCCTAGAGCAAAAGGTAGGAAAAAGTCATTCATAGAAGGCCTGTGGATATACCACTGTAATACAGTGTTTGAAAGCTGAAATTATATGAAGTCTAACCTTGTGGCATGAATTCACTGACTAGAAGAATATGCTATGTTGATAATTTATATTTTAGTATCTGTCACATAAAAATTTGAAGTGCTATAATAGCACTATTAATGCTTAAAGATAATGAAGAATTAGGATCTGATTCTAGAAGTCACACTTGAGAAACAGTTACCTTCCTTTGCTCTTTGTTTGGACTGCTGCATATGCTGTAAGAAGCACTTCTCCATTGCAGAAATGAGGCACCTCTGATTATCTCTCTGCCCAAACAGTAGTGCTAGAACTTGCTCTACTTTTTTTTTTCTGTTTAATAATTTCGTTGCAATTGAAAGGGATTATCCACCATTCCACTTAATCCTTTCTTCTCTCAATTTACCAAGATTATGGGATATAAAGACCAACGTTAAGTTTTCAATTGCAAATTTTGTTCAGATTCAGCAGAAGCTACAGGCTTTGTTGGAAGAGAAGAAAAATGTATACAATGCATGGACACAGAAGAAGGAGTGGCTGGAGAAAACACACCAAGAACAAATGTTCTACAAGGATTGGGATCACCTTGACATGCTCCTGAACTCACAGGAGGTGAGCAAATTATAAACTTGAAATAAGCAGTTAAAACTCTCCAAGCATGTAAACTCTTTCAAACTAGAAAGGGCACTACTGTTCACCTGCAGCTTGAAATCCTTGTGCCTGTGTACAGACAAGACAGTCTCTTTTATTGGTATTGTTTGCATTGTGGTATCACTTGGAGGCTGTGGCAATGTGCAAGAAGCCCTCCTTTCTAATGGGGCTTAGGTGTGGTACAGAAACAAGTAGATGATCCTTACCTGAAAGATAATTCACTGCAAATATCCCTAAGAGGGAACATATGAGCATCACAACAGAAGAGGGAGACAAGAGTCCAGTATTAGCCCACTTTACAAACAGATCTCAGCGTGCCAGCTGCTTAACCACTGGCAAATTTTGTAGGATTCAAAGAGACGGGAAATTGTAAAGAGGGTTTGAAGGGAGTTTACTTTGCAGGTGTTGCTGGAATTCTCACCTCAGGCTGAGAGTTATGCTGGGGAAATGCAACTAGTGGAAAATGGATGTCAGCAGTGTGAGTTAATACAGGAAAATGAATTGACTTCTCAGTTCTGCAAGGACATTGATTGGAGTGTGTAGAACAATAGTGAAAGAATTTGTAAGGAGTATTAACTTCTGTTTGATGCAGTTGAGAAAAACGAGCTAGTGAAAAAGGCCCTCTCATGAAAAAAAGAGGGCAGATATAATCACTGCAAAGAGACAGAAGGATGTTCTTATTATAAGCATTTTGCAGCTCTTGAAATAGATTTTTTTTTGCCATTATTGAATTATATTTTGTCTTTCTTGCACTTTGTTTGATTCATGTAACTATTTTAAAAGGTTCCAGTTTGAGGTCTGGCATTTGCTATTACAAAACAGAGTTGCACTCACTCTGCAAATGCATGAATCGATAGATTGCTGTGATTGTGCTGAGACTTGGCATGCAAACCACAGCAATGGCTTGCAGGTTTCCAAACTGAAGGATTGGTGCAACGCTTCAGGAGGTTGCACCTCTGGGTCATTTTTAATTAAGGAAAAATAATTCTTAATTCTCCAACACCACTGACAGCAAAATATAATGGCTCTCATTTTGGGCTGAGCTCTGTTTTCCACCAGCACTTTGCCACTGCCACTAAATCCTTTTGGAAACTGACTCTGAGCTGTGTCACGCAGTGATACTTAACCCTTCGTGGCATGTGGGCCTGGAGCTTTCTGCTACTCCTTCCTTGAAGAAAATGCATGTCTGCATAATTCGTTATAATTGGTTCTTTTGGTAAGTGTGACCTGCATGCTGGAGTTTGTGACATGAAGCAGAGAATTTCACCTAGGTTCAGTTTCTGGAGTAAAATATTAGATAGTTCTGCCCACTATTTGTTGCTTGTATAGCAAATGACATGATTTGCATTGTACCTATCTCAATTCCCTACCAAGCAGTTGTGCGTCATTGTTAAGCTCCTGCATAGGAGCTTATCAGGGAAAATGTAAACTCTACAAAAGTTTGGCCACTGTATTTTTTCTCTATTCATTAAATAGTTATCAGCCAACACACAGAGGCACTATCACTACAGCATCTGCTTTGCTCTGTGTAATGCAGGGGTAAATGTGTAGGAAGCTACTGTGGGTAGGTGATTTTTTTGCCCCTAAGTTGCGAGTCCTGGTTGCAAAAGTCTGTATTACTCACACATGAAAGGGTATGGCATTTCTGGTATGGCCCCAGCACTTTCCCTACAGGTAAATGGCACTTCATATTACTTCTTTGTTCAGATGAATTTGCCATTGCCATAGGCTGTGATGTAGACTGCCACAAAAAGGGTGGGTGTTCATCAGAGGCTAGGTAAATTCTCCTGGTGGGATCAGAACCCAGAAGTTTCTTCAGCCAAAGCAAAGCCTGAGAATGAAGATTGTGACCTTGAGGGCCATAAAGCATGGTTCTGTTATCAGAATCTTTTTCCCATAGTATCCTCTCTGTGAACTTCCAAAGAGTCTGGTGCTCAGTTTTCATCACTGACACTAAGCATCCAGAAGGTGGAGGAGTACAGTGTGGATACTCAGCTGTCCCCTCCAACAGCTCTTCACACAGACCACACTTTACAGTCAAGCTGTCTTTTGCAGCTGCTGCCATCTGCCATGTAGATCAAAATAAACGATTTGACAGTGGAGTGATGTTCCTTAGTCACTACTTGTATTTCACTTTTCTTCACTTTTCAAAGTTGAAGAACTTTTGGAAGACAAATCTGTTCCTTTTGAATTGAACTCTGTTAATACTATATAGAGTTAAAATGTGGCTGCATAGTGATAGAGACAAGCAGGATGAGAGGAAAGCAGTTTTTTCAAACATGTTTTTTAAAAAAACCCAGCCAGGGCGTCAGCTGAAGACTCTCAAACCATTTTCCCAATGGGAATTTCATCATTTGCTGCTTTCAGAAAGGACAAAAGGAAACACGCATTCAAAAAGGATTCCTATCAGGCAAACAAATAGAAGCAATCTCTCCACCCTTCGCGTTTCTTCTGACTTTTGCATTTGAGTCAAGGCTCAGTTACGTGCATTTCACTTCTTACGTCTGCAAAATGTCTGTGTAAGGAAGCATGTCATAATTTTTCAATCCTATTTTGGCAGTACTTCATATACCATAGACCAGAAGCAAGAAACAGGGGAAGGAAGAAGGTAACAGAGGAGTATTTTAAACTAAGAACTACTATTGAGGATTGCTCTTTCATTCGCTGTCTGTGCCACTGTGACAGGTTTGACTTTAAGCCAGCATCTTACATTACATCCAGGTTACTTAAGCCTTCAAAGGATTTCTGCAGAATATCATCTACCATTGTTCTGTGCTAAAGAAAATAAAACACATGTGAAGAAAATTAGGCAAGCATCTCTCTTTTAAATTTTTTTAATGAACTCAGTTGTGCCATCAAATGGAACTTCTGCAGGAATCTCTTGTAAGAGCTGCAAACAGATCTCATCACGCAGAGTGCAGACAATTAACAGCTGAAAAAGGGAAAGAAGGAAATAAATCGGTTTTGCTTTGAGCAGAAACTCTGTCCAATACTCTCTGCTCTGTTCTGATCTTTTCACAGCAGCAGATCCATTGCTCAGGTTAGCTGCTTTTCTTTTTTCACAGATGAAATAACAGCGAGTTTGCAGGCTGTCTCTGGCAGGCACTTTTGGCTCCCTCCTACTCTGTCTGCAGTCTCACTGTCAGAACACTCAGGGAGCAGAGCCGTATGCTCCGTAATTTATCTTTCAGCCCATCCCACACTCATATCGCTTTGTAGACATGACAAGAGGTGGTAGCAGTTTTAGAAGAGCTGAGATTTTTTATTTTGAATGTGGATTTTTTTTGTTCGTATTTTTCCTCCTGGAGAATGTTTATTCATCTCTCATTCCTGTGCTTCAGAGGAAGAATGGAAATTTCCAGTGCCAAAGGAAAAAGGATTAGGACTTGGTTTTAAGCACAGGGGGAAAGACAAGCTCTGTGGCTTTGAATTTTGCATCATTTAGGACTAAGCTTCAGAATGTCACACAGGGACCATCGCTGCAAACCTTCATCTGCAACCTATGTCTCCACTGTGGAAGTGCTGCTCTCTTCCTGTAGAACGACCCCACCTCCTCCTTTTGAATCTGCTGTGCAGGACAGGCCTTATCAAAAGATGCCAGTGCCAGCTTGGCATCCTCACACTGGTCACTCCGTTGCCGAGCTTGCTCCAGGAAATGCCATCTCACCACCCAGCAGTGTGTCTTACTGTTCAAGGCTAGATGTCATCCTGGCACACACAGACCAGAGGAAAGGTTTGGGGAGTGCTAGTCACTGTGTCAGTCCTTCTGATGAGACATCCACGTGTTCCAGTGCTTGCAAGGATCCTTGGGGCCATGGATATGAGAGGTCTAGCACTCAGTCAACATCTGCATCTTACAAGCAATATTCAAGAAGAGAAAAAAGTGTTCATCATATTTCCCCTGGAAAAAGTGATCCCTTGAAGCTTGCTCTCTCTTTGCCCTCAGATGTTCTTTCCTGCAAAGCTCCGTCAAGCTGGACATCACGCCTAAACGTTGATCTGTCTGCTATTCCAGCTGCTTCTATTCTCCACAGCAGAAATCTGCGTGCATCCCTGGAACCTTGTGATTCACTGCCACACCAACAAGGCTGTAGCCAGTGCAATATCCAAATGTCAGACCTCCACACTTCAATGAAGCTTTACATTTCAACGTGCAGCTTGATGATAAAGCCTTTTCAAGCAGGTTCCCATGGAAGCAGTCATGCTCATTCAAGTCTGCTCATGCCACAATTAGAGAAGGTGCCTGAAACTCCCTCTGGTCTTCCAACACGATCCCAGAAACCAAAACAAGGTTTCCCTTCAGGTGGGTCGCCAGCCCTTCAAATCACAAGATTTCATGTGACTTCCTCCAAGTATCCTGGCCTTCCCCAGCAGACCTTATCCAGAGATATATGGCTGTCCCCAGCTGTGCTGACTGGAAGAGAAAATTCAGCTAGTGGGAATGAGATTATGAGCAAGGATTTAAGTCCAGAGCTGATTGTCTTTCAGAATTACCCCTCATCTAGGCCAGAGTTTAGGAAGACTCCATGTGATGGTCTAACACCTGCTCACCACAAGGTTTCCAAAATCACCTTGATACTTGCCACTCCTTGGACTGCTATGCCTATCCAGGTGGTAAGAGAATTTAGAAGAAGCCCAAATCCAACAATCTTTATCAAAACACTTGATTCCGATAGAGCTGGTCCACCCTTTCACCCTGTGGAGATTGGGGCTGGCCTCTCTCTATCAGTGAACCCTGTTTGCTGCTCAGGATTGCTTTCTAGCCATTGGACAAGATCTGGCTTGAGGCCTTCCCAGGAAACATGCACTGTAAAAAGTGTGTGCCCTGACAACCTTGTGACAAACATACCAGCTCACAGCACAGCTTTAACTCACAGAGACACAGAGCGTCCAGGGCGTCCGTCTATCGCCGTCAACATTGCATCCTTTGCATCTGGGAGGAGAGTGGTGAAGATTTGCATTCCATTCTAGGAACACTTGCAAACAGAAGACCTAAGTTGTGTTTAACCACGCCATATGGATTTCTTCTTGTATGCATCCACGCCATGTTCCACCTCCCTAGAGATGGGATGACTTGCAAGACAATGAGAAAGCTGCTTGTGTTCTGCTGTCTCCAAGGCTGCAGCTACAGCCTGATCCATGCCGAGTGAAGATAAGGACTCTGCTCTAATGGAGCACTTAGCAAGAGTTTCATTTTAACCATTAGAGTGCTGTTGGTAACACGGCATGCCACTGCTTACAGACTCTGCATGATTGGGCCATAGTGCTCAGCACTTTGAAGATTCAAGACTTCAGAGCCAAGAGCTGATTTTCTTCTCTGCTAGGTTGGACTTGATCTCAAAGGTCTTTTCCAGCCTAGTCAATTCTGTGATTCTGTAGTCAGTCTGGGACCTGGAAAAAATCCTCAGTGTAGTTTTTCTTAGTTCTTTTCTGTTTCACTGTTTTCATTTCCTTACTTGTCAAATTATGCTATATTTCTAAATGGTTAATTCCTGGGTTTGTAACTTTAAAAGTAAGGCTTGTTTTCAGAAGCCAAAGTATTTGAGTATGTAGGAAGAAATCACTTTTTTCCCCCTCTTGGAAAAGGAGAGGCACCACCCTTTCCTGAGGGAAACAAAGGGAATTTAATGTCCACAGCACGTCAAATTTGGATATCCCAGCAAAGTTTCTAGCAGTGAAACTATGGGGAGTTTGAGAGGAATTAAGTCTGCTTTCATACAAATGTTTCATAAGTAAATATTTTAATGAAGATATTGTATGGGTGTAAGATGCCAGTCTAACACCTAATACTTACAGAGTAGGAATGAATACTGTGAATTTTGAAGAAGGAGGAAATAGGTGTGAGGAAGAAACCATAGCAGTTATCAGAAAAACACCAGTTTTATCTCTGTGTTTTTCCCATATATATTTCCAATATCAGATAACTATATTCTTATGCCAAGGAGACAGCATGAAATGGGGGGAAGGAAGGAAATTTTAAATGCATTCAACATTAGAATTTTGCATATAGATGATGAGGACAGATGCCAATAATACAGTGATGTCAGTATGATAGAAAAAAATGTATGTTTTCTTTTTATAAACAACTTTAGTGTGTTTTATTCCTCTTGCAGTTATAGTATGGTACCTTCTTATAACTTTTACTGAAATGAAGCATAGAAAAACATTTTGTGAACCTTATATAGTCATAGTATCAAGAACATTTACTTACTTTGCTAAAGCAAATTTCAGATTATTGTCATATTATTTTTAGTATTTACTTTTATCAGAATTAAGTCAAATCAAACCTTATTCTTCTCTGTCTTGGCAGATAGTTTGGACTTGCATACATGCTTTAAGTCAAGATTTTTGAAACTGATAATAATTCAGACTTTTAGTACGTGGTTAGAACAGAAAGATTTTGTGTGGCATTCCAGCAATCTCAGCAGCAAGCCCGTGGCAGGCAGTGAGGGGAAAAATCTGTGGAGCCTGTTATACTTGGAAGAGCAAAAGCAGAAGAAGGAAGTGGGTTTGCACAAATACCTAAAATATATTTTATTCTAGAGAAATAAAAACTGCTCTTCTTGGAATACAAATTTCTTTTGGAGCTGTGTCATTTTCCAGTGCATACAAATGTGAAGCTGTGGCATCCAAAGAACATAGTTATGATAATTATTGAAATGTTTCATTCAGTATTTTTCCAAAAGCTAGAGCTGGCAGATTCTGTCACATAACTGTGTAAATAGTATTGGTTTATTTTAAATTCTTTTTTCAGTTGGACTTTGCTTTTAGTTCTGCATTAACTTGTACCAAAAAAAACGGTCTTTCTGGCAGCAGCAATGCATTGAACTCAGAAATAAGGAAAACCTCCAAGTTCAGTAGGGTTAAAACCTCTCATTCTATGCTTTACAATGTTAGTAACTTGAAAATTTATTCCAGAAAATCTATAGAAGTCTCAAAAAAACATTTTGTGGTTTTAAGCATCTTTGGAAATCTTCACTTAAAAACGAATCTGTTTTGTAGTGAGTGGCCAAGTCTTTTGTGCTTTTTGTGGCTGAATATTAAATTCCCAATGATGGGCCATGATTCCTAATAGAAACAAACTTGAAAGAAAGTTTATACCTGTTGTACTCTGTGGAAGACCCTGGTAGGTTATCTGAGGTGCAGTGTTTTGTATTTGAAACCAGTGTGTCATTCAGAGCAGGAGTTAGGAGACCTGTCTAAAAGTGTGCCCAAAAGTGAGGTAATTGGCGACAGGCCAGCGTTGTGGCATGGAAGCCAATTTTTATTCTGCTTTCAGACTGGTATAACAGATGCTTAAGTGAAAAAATGTTGTGGTTCTGATTATAATGATGGCTGTCACAAGATTTCTGTGTAAAAGACAAATGGAAAGTTTTTGCCTCAGCAGCTCTCTAGGCAGCAGCACTGGTGGTGCTACAGGGGCTGCTCTCCACTGAGCACGCTGCCATTGCCTCCCCTGCAATGTATGCAGCCACTTCCCTTCTGCAGCAATTTTCTTTTTGAGCACCAGTTTTCCTACTCAGTGTCAAAACCTTGGTTGCCAAGAGCATTTGCACAGACTTCTACTTGGAGGACTTAGTCCAAAGTTTTCAGCAGTCAGGAGGGCTTTTTCCCGCAGCTGTAACATCCAAAAGAATTGAGTTTTGAATGCCCAATGTCATTTGTGCTCAGTGGATTTCAGTGGGAGCAAGGCACTGAGCTCTCCGTGGCAGCTGCTTATGAGTCACCACCCCACACCCCTGCTCTCAAATGTCTCTGTTCTCTTTCTCTAAGGAAAATAACCATCTTCACCAGTAGATGTCCCTTGCCTTTTTCTTCCATCAGAGGACTCCAAGCAGGAAAACTAATAGCTGACCCTTTTTTCAGGAATCAGTTTCACTGCTAACAGTTACTAAATAAAAGTCCTGGAGGTAAATCTTTTTTGACCAGAAATGGTAGATAAACCACAAAATGTATCAAGAAGCTACAGTAGTTTAAAGCAAGGTTTAAAAGACCAAAATAGAGCTCTAGCATGTCTGTGCACCACAAACAGCAGCGGGTTAGATTCAGCTGATAACTTTTTATTTTTGTGTTAGCAGCAGTGGTGTAAATATAGATGATAATTATAACTGGTTTAATAAAGCATTTCAGTAGACAGACCTGGAGCCCACACATTTTTCTTCAAAAGAGCAAACTAAATCCAATAACACTCTGAAAAAGAGATCTCTCATCATTTCATACACTTGATGAGTAGGAGAGATCAAAGGATTAAAGTTTGAATGACAGAGTATCTGCCTTCTGGTGGGGGTTGTGTGTAACACAGAGGCATAGCAGAGGCATTATGTGTTTCTTTAGACATTCTGGTGAATTATGGGCCAGACTTACTATAACCTTAGGCCTGTTGTACAGTGCCCTTTCTCTCTTCTTGCCTGTGATTACTGGGAATGGATTAGCACAGAGCAGTTTAAAAATCTGGCCTGGGCATGATATTTATCTGTGCATTTTTCTGTATATGCAAAATATTCACAGCCCAAAAATGGGCCAGAACATCAGGCCAAGTCTGCCTGTCAGTTCTCTTATCCACAGCCACCAAGGAGGGCTGAGTGGTGGCAGCAGTGAAAAAGTCCATCAAGCAGCTGAAGATCAAGCATCAAAGCAAGGTGGTGGCTGAAATGTGGGGTCTGTCCAAGGGGATCAGGGCAGCATCAGTGCACCTCAACGCAGCTCTGTAGGGACTGATGTCCAGGCCTCAGAGAGATTCCCAGATGGGAGCAGGGGTCCATCCAGGGCCTGTTAGTGCAGTCAGACCCTGGCAAGTAGGTGTGGATTACCCTGCACATGTGTCTAAACTTAGGAAGCCTTTCCTGCAGAAGATGTCCTGTGGGGTTAAGCAGCTGTCTAGAGAATGAACATCAAGGCTGGTTTTCTGAAGTAGCTGTCAAATAACATCTTTTCCCTCTTATTAAAAAACACCCTGTAAGACTGCTACAGGACTGTGATGTTTTGCAAAGCAAGAGTGATCTCTCTAGATGTTTTTTTTTTTTTTCCTGTGCACATCTATGGTTTAAAGGCACAGATTTACCCATGTCCTTTACTAGCCCTTTTCCAAAACGTTTAGCAGTTGTGTTGTTTCACTGATTCTGTTCTGTTTCTTTCCTGCCTCTTAATTCTTTCACACTATATAATTGATCTCAAATTCTTCTTCCATCTCTGTTAATTGCACTTTACCCTGGCTAAGTTACTGATTGGAATTTCTCATCCTTTTCCAAATGCTTGTCATTCCATGAACTCACAGAATGGATTACACATTACCCACTGCTGATAAATGCAATCACTTATGGCAGTTTGACTTCCCAAAGTCTGTCCAGCCATAGTCACTTCAGTGTGAACCTTATCCATGAGTAGTCTTTGCTCATGTCCCATCAGAGCCTGTAATTGGGGATTTTATCCTGCTATTGTCTCATCAATGTACGAGAAAAAAGCCTGTGGGCAATTATATCCAATGAAAAAGAATAAATTCCTGTCAACCTAAAGAAGAGCATAGTTTTTTCTTGATAATGGATGACTATATTCTTTATTCTTTTCCATTTGGCAAAACTGAGTATAACAGAATGTATGGGACTAGTAATTGGGCAGTTGTTTTTCTTAACACCAGAACAGAGTAAGGGAATACTTACTTCGAGACGTGTGTGAATTAGTTGGAAAATGTGCACACTTGCACAGTGTTAAAAGGTGCAGAGGACAGATTCCTTAAAACCTCATTTGTTATTTTGGACTAAAGTCTTTCTGCATCAGAGATTGGCAGAACAGACAGTAAATAAAGTTAATGCAGATAGGTTGGAATGATGGCCTGAAAAAACGACAGATGTAATGCACTTGGTACAGGTGCAAGCTATGACATTTTTTTGGGAACAATCAGCTGCATAAATACAGGATGGGGACAAGCTGGTCTGACAGCAATTCTTCTGAAAAGTTTCTGGAAGCACACAGTAGATTGCAAGGTGAACTTGAGTTCACAGTGTTGTATAAAAGAAAAGCACTATATATAGGCTTATATACATGCTGAAGATTGCAGCTCGAAGTCACTCTGTTGTCTTCCCAACCTTCACTCTGGCAGCCTTATTGCTTATTGCCACTTTTTACATCAAGTCTCAAAATAAGTGGAAATGGAGAAAACTCAGAGGAGAGCGATAAGAATGATCAGAATCAAAAGGACACAGCTGTTGTGGAATGATTGATCAGAGCACTGCAGTTTTAACCTAGAGAAGACAGAAAGCCCAGTATGCAAAAAGGTCTATAAACATGCACAAGGCTGAAGCAAATGTAAAAGGAATTATCTCCTGAGTGTGATCAAGAGGGGATTATGTAACAAGGTGTAGCAATGGCCATGCATTTTCAGCCTAGATGTCTGGAAATTCTGCTAATGGTTGAGGTAATAAAGCACTGTTGACAGGCTTCAAAGTCTCTGTTATGGGAACTCTTCTAAGAAGGAATCATATGGACATCTGTCAGACATGGCAGTGATCTTGCTTGGGATTACAAGGATGGCTTAGATTTGTGGAATTCACTACCTAATAGTGATTGTGATAAGGACTGACAGGTCACTTTCCTTAGCTAGACCTGTTAATGCTTCTCTTTCTTGCTCAAAACCATGGACTTCTAATAATTAATTCCTAGCTTCTGTTGCCTCCTGTTCCATTTTTTCCCCTCTCAAGTGTACTCTCAGCAGCAGAGTTAATACCTCTTCTCCCATTTATGAATCAAGATTATGGGATAATGAATTCACTGAGAAAAATAATAAACTTTTTTTATAGGTTTATTTGAAAAGCAGTGACCTCGGAAGGTCTGTAGATGAAGTAGAGCAACTGATAAGGAAACATGAAGCTTTTGAGAAGCTTCTGATGTCACAGGATGAGAAGGTAAAAAAAATAAACAACAAATATTCTACCAGTTAGAATTCTATGAGCTAAAATTACATATATGCTTTTTTAAAAAAAAATATGATAACACTTTGAATTGGTGGCAGATGTGAGATGCCTGATATGCCTGATATGCTTGAACAAAAGATAAAATGGGGAAGCTTAGGGAAATAAGAGGCAGAGCATTGGAGAACAACTGTCAAAACACTCCATGCCCAAGTCCTTGCAACAGATAGGAAAAGCACTCATTAAGCAGAACAGGGGGACTTAAAAGAAGAAATATTTAAAGCAGGCCGTATTGTATTATGGATATCAGACATTTCTGCTCTTTTCATTAAAAAAATAGCAAGTTTAAAGCAAGTAAAATAGAGTGGGTATTTTACAAAACACAGTAGGTATTTTGACATTAAAAAAATTAATGTCAATTTACTTAAATATCCATTTGGTATACAATGGCTGTACCAATGAGCAGCCTCTTGCACCTGTGGAATAGATACTGAATTGCTCACCTGTGTGTAAAAGCAATCTGCCTGGCTGGTGGCCACTGCCGTAACTCACCCAGGCTAGGGCTAAGCTTAAACCTGTGGCTGTGCCTGGGCTCCCCAGAATGAATTCCCAGGACTCTTGCCAGCTCCCTGCCAGACTGATTGCTCATTTTGAGAGCTACATTACAATGCCTGGTTTCCAGAAAGCAATAAAATCTGAGCACTCATGGATGTCATGCTTGCTCCATGACTCCTTGCACTGGATAATCAGTGGCATAGGGACTCCTGAAGCTACAACTTTAATTAATTTATGTAGCCAGGATGCACCAATGACAGTAATGTCATAGATGTAACATAGTACCGGGTGAGGGGGAATGCTGGTTAACTTGTCCCTGCTGTTCTTGGTTCATTGCAGAAAAAAAAGATACTATCTTAGCTATGAAAGGATGTTTCTTTCACACCATTTGGAAGCACAAAAGTAATGTCAGATTTGTTACCTCCTCAGATGATGTCTCTTCAAGAACAGGCAAGCAGGTTGGAAAAGGCTGATGGACTGAAAGGGCAAAAGATTCAGCACAAACTGGATGTCCTTCATGAGAGAAAGCGTCAGATCAAGGATCTATCCCAGAGCAGGAGAGAGAAGCTGCAGACTGCCCTTCTTCTGGCAATTTTCTACCAAAACTTGGAAGAGGTAAGAGGGTTTTAGACTGGGATGGGGATGTAAAACAGAGGAACTGCCTACCTCTATTGGATAAAGTGCTTACTGTTGCCAGACATTATTGGGTGGATGGATGATCTACTCTGGTTTGGCAACTCTTGCCACACTCATGCAAGAGGATGCTCCAATGCTATTCCTGTTACTATATTGTTGTTGTGGAATTGTGCTCATTACAGCCACTTCACTCATCAAACACTGCTAAAATAAAACAGTTGAAAGGAAAACTGCAAGCTATTACTTATTTTTCCTTTGGTGGGAAAGAAAATGTATTTCAAATCAGGATGAACACAAAGTGGAAAGCATTATGGCCTGGGAACCAAGCTTTATTAGTGGGTGCTCTTTGAAGGCTTTCAACACCTTTCAACACACTGCTGTGACTCAGCATAGCTCTTGAGCTGCTGTAGACTGGCCTCTGCAGAACATGCTGGTCCCTGTCTCCTGTTCTGGCCTTAGTCCTGTAACTGAGTAGCTCTGCTCTGTCACTACTGTTGGAAAGACAAACTAGGTCAGCCTTTCAAAGGGCAGCACAACATGTGTGACTGAGAACTGTGCTGGCATAAACAAGAGCATACAAACCCAGGGGCACATTTTCAAGCACTCTTGCTGGTCTGGTATCCACCCCTTCTGCTGCTTGGACTGTCCTCAACAGTTTACAAAAACAGAGTTATTCTTTTTCTTTTAATTTTTTCTTTTTTCTTTTTTCTTTTTTCTTTTTTCTTTTTTCTTTTTTCTTTTTTCTTTTTTTCTTTTTTTCTTTTTTTCTTTTTCTTTTTTCTTTTTCATTTTATAAAATTTATCAGAAATTATTTTTACACCCAAATATTAACTTGTATTATTCGGTTATACTTGTACTATCCCATGATAGGAAAGTAATGAAGATCCACCAGTAATGGCCTGTCTGCCTTTTGGACTAGCAGAGGGGAGTGGATGGACTGGATGGTGCATTGCACAGGGGTTACAATTTCAAAAGAACAATTTCCCAAAATCCTCTTGGTAGAGAAATTGTCAATGCCCTTCTAGAGATACAATCAACCCATTAGGTAGGAATAGTTATGCATTTTTTCCATCTCTCTGTAAGTGTCAAATCAGTGCTTGGGCTGGGTTTGCCCTTCATTCTTGAATCACACACTTAGAGCACAAGATTTGGCCCTGCACAGCGAAGAACATTTCCCTATTCTCATCCACTTTCTCCACATAAATTCAGCCAAGAGTTCTTTGGGGAGTTTTTGCTCTCAGATTCTGTGCTCATTTACCTCATCAACCTAGAATCATTGCCTACTGCTGTAGAATATGAATGTCACCAAGGAATTAAAAAACAAAAATCTTACACTAATATCTTTCTCTCTTTGTTGGATAGAATTGAATGATTAATTTGATTTTAATTATATTCTGGGTGTGTACAAGTTCATGTATGAGAACAGTCCCCACAGGAATGTTAAATTCAGAGATGAATTTTGAGTTTGGCTGTGAAGTCAATGAGGTCTTTGCTTATTCTTACTTATTAAGAGAACAAGACCCATAGCTCAGGTCCCACTCTCCTGAAAATTCTCTGTCCTGCAAATACATTAAGTAATTTCTATTGATCAAACAGGATTTTTTGTGTCTGCAGAAATTAGTGATCACTGTCATCATTAAAATTCTTCTAGTTACTTTCTAGAAGCAATTACATAGAGAACTACACACATTAGCACAGTCACCCCCAATAATTAACTCAAGAGATCACATGCAGTTTACAAAATAAAACTTGCCCTTCTACAGTAGAAATGTGGTGCTTTTATCTCACTCAAAGAAGTGAGATGGACTTACAGACTACCCTATTGCCAAAAAGTCTGTAGCTCAGTGTTAATCTGGAAGGCAAATGAGCAAGTTGCTACTTAGAAATACGTGTATATGTAAGTTATTACAGAGGGAACATTATGAAGTTAAAAGTTTTGACTTCTAAAGCTGGCTCTGTGTTTTAACAGACTCTGAAACTTGCTAATGATATTAGTAGTACTTCCTTTCCCTTCCACCCTGTACATAAGAATAAAAAACTATTTACATCTTTATCTCAGGGGAATGAGAGAGAGAATTAGTTGTTATCTCTGGATGTCTGGAGCAGGCATATCCCTTTATATGTTTTGCATACTTCTGTCATTAAAAAATCAGTGTAATTTACAGTTTGTACTTGTGAGGTTACAGTAACTGATATTTTGGAAGAGAAAGTTTCTAAATTGGTAGTGCCTACATTTTTTATGACTCCCATAGAAATAAGTCTGGTCTTGTGCCTATACTGAGCATAACACTAGTTTTTCTGTTGTCTTCCATGAAGTGAAAATGCCTGTCCTGACAACCATTAAATCTTTCCATAGAAAGATCTTGGGAAAACAGATCAGCTTTGCTTCACATCTGAATGTGGGCATGAGGCCAGGAGAAGGATCCCTCACTCTCTAGAGCCATCTTAAACAAGCCTTAAAATAAGCCAAGGCACTAAGAGTGTAGATGTTCAGTCTGTCATTAAAGCCACTGCTTCTAATTAAAAAGTAGGAGAGAAATCGACCTTAAAGTCACTTTATCCTGGGATTGGTTTGTTTCTCATTCCAACCACATGGATGAGCCTCCCATTCAAATGAAGAGTCACTTAAGTGACACTGAAACACGGGTGTGTGGCTGGGAATGGGAGAAGGCCATCGAGGAGGGTGTTGGAAATGCAAGCAGCACATGACAATGTGTAGCCCTGGGCAAGTTTGACATGGCCTGTTTGAGTCTCTAACTGTGCTTTAGAGGGAAACAGTTTCTGGAGAGCACGCTGCTAGTGAAAGCTATTTCTGTTCTTGTTTATAGAATCTCAGCAGCTGAAACAACATTTCAAATCATTAATTAACAGAGAAAATCCTCCAGCTGACAAGTCTTGTGCGCACATAGTGCACAGTTCCACAAGGACAGCCAAGATATTTTGAAACTAATAAAGCTGCCCTTCAATTTGCAGCTCTTGTGTTGTCAAAACATTACACTACTTCAGTGCTCTGAGGACAACAGGATCAGTTACAACATTATGTCAAGTGTTCAATTCCCAGTGTTTTGATGGATAGAAAGTATCTCCTTCAATGCTAAGGGCTAAAGTTCAGCAGAACTTCAAGAAAATTGTGGAAAACTTGCTATCCTATTCTTCATTTTATTCTGCATACTTTAAAATCCCCTTAAAAAATAATTTCCTAAGGGAAACACATAACTTTTGCTTTGTTTGCTCTCACAAATCACCTGCTTTTCTGAATCTGATATTCCTGACCAGAACATTTTGAATTTTATGAAGTATAAAAGCAAATACAGTTGTATTTCCTTTCAAATAATCTGACTAGTGCTTGGGCCCCATCTGCAAATCTTTATTTGCATTGCATTTTCCATTTAGGTCTCACAACACCACTGACATGAGGAAATCTTAGTGCTGTTTTATAGGTGAGGCACTGAATTCTAAAGAATCTTTACCCAGTTTGCAGGTAGGTCAATAGCAGAGATACCAGATGAAACTCAGAGCCCTAAACCCCCAGACTCAGCACTCATAATCTCATTTTAAAAGTATACCATGTTAAGGCTCAAGGATTCTCTCTACGTAATCTATAAGACTGTATAATCTGTTAATGCCTTGTGATAAAATCTGAGGTATTCAAGGAATTTTTCATTATTCCTGTGGTCAGATAAAAATTATTTTCCTTCCTACCTGCTTTTAACAAATTAGAATGAGTTCAGGAAATGGAGATCCACCTCAGCTGTCAGCTTCCACTCAATCTGTCCAGCCCAGGTACAGACACTTGCACAGAACAGTGACATGTGCAGGGAGGAGGCCCCAGGACCCCAGGTAGTTGCTGTGCTAACTTGGGTGCCTCTCAACGTTGCAGGCAGAAGATTGGATCAGTGAGCGCATGCAGAAGCTGGAGGATCCTTCCATACAAGACCCCAGCAATCTGCAGGACAAGATGAAGCTGCTGCAGAAACATCAGGTCTTCGAGGCAGAGATTCTAGCAAATGAAGAAATCATCACAGCTGTTAATAAGGTGACCCTCTCACTCTGTTACTGTTTTTACAGATTATTACTGCTCATCCAAAGACAGACAGATAGATGAGATGTAAAGGAAGAGTAGCTTGATCATCACTTCTTCATCAATTATCCTACTGGCGTGATAAGAACCCAGTTGCTTTGCCATGGAAATGTAATGCTGTCAATTTACAACAGGGAGCTTCCATCTTTCCTTATAGCCTAAACAGGAAAATATCCGCTGACTTCTTCCTTGCCTGACATGGTTACTCCTACAAAAGGCAAATAGGATTTCATGCCCAATTTGTGAATATTCTTGTTGGAACTGGATAAATCATATAGCTAAAGGGCACAGTCATCTGTAATACTTGGTGCTCCCATTCCATGAATATCTTTCTTGGCAGGGACATATTCAAATCCCAGTGTTCTATGATTCTAGATTCCCTCCAGATGTAAGAGCTTTCCAGCTGGCTTTATCATTTGGGTGGTAAGAATTTATATTAGTAATCTATTGTTCAATCCAGGTCAGGAAGGTGAAAGACTCCTCCTAGGAAGGTCATGCAACATGGTAATCCCATTAAAAATTAGTGGCAGCTTTAACTTCTTATTTCTTATTTCTGAATGTGAAGAAAGGAGAAGCCCTGGTATCAAAAGGCCACCCAAAATCAGGAGAGATCCGTCGCCAAGTCCGCATGCTTCAGGAGCACTGGGAGAAGTTGAAGAGAGCTGTTGCTGCTCGTGGAAAGATGCTGGAGGAGAGTCGGGACTTCCTAGAATTTCTCCAGAAGGTGGACCAGGTGGAAGCCTGGATTAGGGAGAAGGCAAGTGGATTTTAGTATTTAACCCAAGCAGCACACTAAAGACTTGCTATTTAGCAATGTCATTCTGATAAATGTGGCATCTTCCGGGATATTTACCTAGTGATTTTTGTCTGGAAGAATCATGACACGTTCTACAAAAAATATGAAAGGAAAGACTGAACAAATTCTATGGAGTCTGTCCATACCAGAGTCAATTGGGCAGTATTAGCACATCTTCTCATGTAAACTGTGCACATGAAGAGTTTGTGATTATTTGTGGCCATCTCATGTGTCTCTACTGAGACAGAGTAATGAAAGCAGATTAGAACAGAAGAGACTTGAAGCATTTGGCAGCTGGCCTTCACTCTAATTTATATTAAATCTGAAAGTTTCTCTTTGTAGGAGTGAAGAATTGCTTTCATTCAAGGGTTGCTTCCACAGCCAGTAACAGATCGAAAAGGAGTTGGGACCAGGTCTCGTAATTATCTAAAGATCAGTAGAGACTATTTCAGAAGCTGTAGGTCAGTGATTTATAGACACATCACAGGATAAGCATTGGGAGTTGCTGTGTTCTTGTACTCTTCACCTAAATATTTGTCTGTTTGCTGCTTATTTCCCCAGGAGGTCATGATTAATGTAGGTGATGTGGGAAATGACTATGAACACTGCCTGCAGCTCAAGAAAAAGCTGAATGAGTTCCGTGGAGCAACATCAGGGGTAAGAGGTGTTTTCCATGCTCATGTGTTGCATGGCTGCAGCAGTCCAGTTAGCAAATACAGTTCCATACAGTCCATACAGCAAATACAAATGCTCTAAGGAGGTGTGAGACCAAAGTGATAGGAAGCTTCACTACCTCAAAAGTCATTTAAAAAGACATAATTTTCTCTTATTTTCTCTTATTTCTCAAAGCCTTCTGCTTTGAAGATATCTAGGCAGAGCTGTCAGCCGCTCATGACACAACCTAACATTTCAGACTGCATTAAATGACTGAAAACTCACTGTGTCAGCCTGAATTTGAGCATATTTTGTTTGGTTCATGCAGTCTGCAAAGTCATAGTGATTTACACCCAAAAGTGGTTTAAAAATGGTTGTTTCAGCCATATTTGTTTGAATCTGAGAACTGATCTGGACCTTCCATGAACAAGCCTGTAAAAAAAACCAAACTGTTTTCTCTACTTCTATCCTTTATTTCTCCATTTTCCTCCTCCTCTCATTCTCATACTTCTTCATCCAAATCAAGCACATAAATCTGGGGGCCTCTGTTTATACAGCACACATGGTCACTCATGAATCATGACATTAATAACCAGACATTTAGTAAAGCAGAGCAATGGTTTACACTTTGGGTAACAGCCATGTGACAAGACAGCTGCACTCTTCACCTTTCAATGCTGAGATCTCTGTCCCTGTTTCATGGTGCTGAGTCATGCCAGCTGCCTCTCCTGCCCCCAGTGAGATGTGCCACTTTAGGCACCAAACCTGGGGAACAGGGGCCTCCTTGTTGTGTGTTCTGCTCCCACCACGAGAGCTGTGATGCCATGTATTGAGGGGATGCATTTGCAGCAACCTCTTGTTCTCCCTGTTTGTGTGAACTGCTGCAGATGAGGACTAAGAGATCTGTGTGTCACACAGGAAAGATTGCTGTGCTGATTTGCTAGTCTAGAAATTGAGAGAAATGTCTGGAAAGAGATGTGTTACGAATTTGTGAGTGATGTTTACTCTAATGTAGTCCCTTAATATTCTTTATCCTTTGTTTGCCAGTTATCTTTTTGCTGATTCTTGTTATAGCAGTTCCTGTCTTCTACTTTTGTTGCCTAGTAGCAGAAGGAGACAACCCTCTTCTATGCAAAGTAGCAGTGTAGATATGCCTGACACCAGGGAGAAACCCCTGAGCTCCCTATTCCAGAGCCCAGCAGAATTTCATGACAGTGCATTCTCACTGGGTTTGGAGAGAGAGACGAATTGTTTGGCTTCAGCACCAGGGAATTAGTAAATTGAGGAGACATTCATTTTACTCACCAGCTGACTGTGAGCTAAGGGATTGAGCAAGGGCTCTCCTACAGCTTGTACCAGCCAAAAGAAGCATGATTAATAGGGCAGAAACAACCCAGTGTTCCAGTCAGCATAAGCCTCTGAATAGGAAAGTTTTTCCATAAACTAAGATAGCTCTTAGCTCTTGAAACGCTTGGCCTTAGACACTATCAGCTTGTAGCCACTGCTCCTGTAACACTCTGAACATGACTCCTGCAGATGAAAAGCTGGGACAGTTATGCAGTTATGCCCTGATAGCTGATGCTCACTTGTGCAGTGCTTCCTAGGGTGATACAAACAGAAGGAGGCTGCTTCTGGCACAGTGTGTGCATCCATCCAGCCTGGGTTTTCCCACTAGAAAAATCTGAGATCAGGGTAGGGAGTAATCATCCTGCATTGATGGCTGCCAGACTTTCTATTCATTGTGCTGCTATTATTTCCCAGGAGAGGAGGCTGCAGGGTTTCTGAAGAATATCTGATTGTCTGCTGGTTTCTCTCGTTTACTTTATGGCTGTGTATAATAGGAAAGCACATATGGAAGCATGCATATTGGTATGGATGCAGCACAAACAAAACACACAATGCAGTGAATACTTACATTAACAGTGTGCTGGCTGGCATCTTGCAGCTGTGCTTCTTTACACCAGTGATTGTCTCCCTGCTAAACTTGTGATTTATTTGTCCCAGAAAAACAAAGAATGTTTCTGAATCTTGGAGCAGTGTTCAGTGTTGGCCATCTGTAGTGCTCCAAAAAAAAAATTATCCCTCTGTACTCCAGATTACATGGGCAATGTGCAAATATTATCCATTCCATGGTATGTGCGTGGGAAGCAAGTCTCCTAGAAGACTTAGCCTTAGAAGAAAACACAGTGGCACTGGTTGTCTGGGATTCTCAAGGCTGTATGGATTTTGAGCCTGTTGCCTGCAGTACAGAAGGCACTCCGGGACAGAAGCTCACCTAGATAAAACAGCCAGTGGGCCCAGGAGCCCACGAGTCCCCACCTGTCTGACAGAGGAACAATCTGCCACGCATCAGCTGTTCCACAGCAGCCTATGTAACCTATGTAACCAGCAACTGCATCTGTGTTTCTTCACCAAATGAACCCCTGCTGGAATACCTGGCTTAGAAATAAGTGTCTGAGGGTCTGAGGGCCCTCACCTAGACCAAGATCATTGTTGCATCTAAAGCCATTAGTGTTCTTTCTTGCCTTTACTGTCTTCTCATCAGGCACATGGTAACACCAGCAGCTGTAGCAGAGCAAACTCCATGTGTCTAAAATATTAGTGAGGTAAAACCCTTCCTTGTAGCTGCTTGTGTTGATTTTCACATCTCGGTGGAAAACTCGGTCACAAGCCATTTGAATGTGTACCTTTGTTCCCTTTCTCACTTCACAGGAGTCAACAGTGGACGATGCTCACATCAGGACTATCAATGCCCTGGCCATGAAACTGGAGAGGCAGAACAAGGAAGAAACAAAGACAATCTATGAGCGCAGAAAGCAGCTCAATGAGAAGTGAGTATGCTTTCAAATGTTCTGTGTAAAGCAAAAACAAGAAGGGAAAATCAGGTGTCTTCAGCTGAGATGAATGGAAGAATTGGAACATTTGTTATCTTCTTTATAGAAGTATCATGACTACCAAATATCAGGCACTGGAGTTGTCTTTCCAGACTCCCAGAGCAGGTAGCTTAGAAGGATTTTTAATCTGGGAGTGCCAAAGTCATGTCTCTAGAGTTGGAGTCAAATACTCTTTTTCCCATCACTTGGCACACAAGATTGATGAAGCTTAGACACTTCCATCTATTCACACAGTTGTTCTGGTGAATTGCCTTGTGCTTTTGCTGCTCCACAGCCCTCTATCCAAGAAACAGAAGCCTGAAGATATCAATTGTGAGATTATTGAGAGTTTAAGGAAACTGGATGCGTACTTTTTAGCTTTTAAGCCCCATGCCATCCTGAAGACATGGAATAAATACAACCACACAGTCTTCTCAGAATAGTGCTCTATCCCTGTGATGAGCCCCCTATTATGGAGAACTGGAGATCAGTACATGAGGTAGTTCAGAAAACCTGTGGTTTTGTTTAAATATGTGCATCATGAAACTCATTTATGGAAATCTTTACCTCTGAAATACATCTCTAAAATATTATTTCCAATTAAAGGTGGAATAGTTTTCATGGTAACCTGAATGCATACAGGAAGAAGTTAGAGGGAGCCCTAGAGATGCATGCCTTAATCAGAGAAATAGATGACATTACAGAAAGAATAACTGAGAAGGTAAGTTTTCCAATTTTGATTAATTGAAATGGAAAAATGCTCTATCAATCTTATTCATTCAGAAAATGGAGGTAAAAATGCCGATCCTGAATTATAATTTTGATATTAACAGAAGAAAAGGCTATATAAAAACTAATTATTTCATCAACGTAAGTAATTAAATTTATGTAATTATAAGTCAGTAGGCAAGTGGTACTACTTAAGGTTACAAGACGTTTGGTTTGAAATTTTTATAAAAACTTTTAAAATGTATTTCTTCATTCTATGGGATTTAATTTCTTAGGATCCCAAGGGTAAATTTTTTTTTTTATATTTTCATAACACACACCTGAATTTCTGTGCCACAATTTATTGGGAAATATTTTCTGGTTTGGTATATTAAAAAAAAAAAAAAAAAAGAAAAGATTGAGAAATGCAGGGAGGCACGCCTGTTTTTGTTTTATAAGTGAATGGCCAGAGGCACCTTAAGCAGGATTATGAATGTTCAAAGAGATGTGGATTCTTGTTTCAACTCTGTAAGGAGAGCAGACAATGTGCTCTATTGATATTTAAAAAGACAATAAGAACATTCAGATGGCAATGCAAAGAGGTAAAGGAGGAGGCTCTTTGAAATAATTAAGATACAGATCCTTTTGTTTGGTGTCATCTTCACCATTTGCACATCCCACTGCCCTCTCCAGAGTGTATTGATACAAGCACTGGATTATGGAAAAGATGTGGAAAGTGTGGAAAACCTGATTCGAAGACATGAAGAAATGGAGAGAGAAATCAGTGTTATTAAGTCCAAAATGGAGGTAAGAAGTAGGGAAGTACAAAGGATACTGAAAAAAATTCACTTTTTCTTCTTGAAAATATGGGGCAAAAATCATTGTTACTGTTCTGATTGTTTAGCAGGAATTTTCAGCAACGCAAGTGCAGCATAAATTTCTTCTCATGAAAATACTGTGCTGCTTAATCCTACTTTATCTTATCAAATATTATTCTTCCTGATGCACAAAATCTAAGAAGAAAAGTCCCTTTTTAACATTATCTGAGTCTCTGGCCCTCACCTACAAGCCAGATCAGACTGTCCTATACATTTTGGAAAGCATTGAATCCATCTTCCCCGCAGTTCCTATACTCAGCTGAACCAAAATCACAACTCTATTTCTATACAGAACTTAAATGCAAACCCCATACTGCACATAGTTTCCTGACACAGACATCAAACACAGAAATTCTAGGTTATAATTACCTGCCTGATCCACCCTGGCTTTTGTAAAATGGTCTGTTTGCATCATCTAGAACTAAATTAAATTGAGCATTCAATATGGGTCTAAGCCCCTTTGTATTTGTATATTTTTACTAATAAGAAATATATCATGTTGAACTAGAGTAGTAGAAATCCAATGACAACCTCTCACATTTTTTCACTGTTGGCCAGTGTTAAGCCCTTTCATATAAAAAATATGAAACACATTTTCCTCACAATAGTATACAAATAGTGACAATATGTGTGGCACCTTCAACACTGAGAGTTTGTTAGCTAATTCTTATGTGAAACGTGGGTGATTACTAGAAGATATAAGCAAGGCTGCATGGGAGAGACGGGCAAGGTTTGGGTTTTTTCATATAATAACTGTGCTTTTTTTTAAGGATTAAAACCAGCTTGGCATATTTTCTGTTCTGCATAATTAAAATTCTTCATTTTCATCAGCTTGATGGAATTCTGCAGGAAGGCTTTCAGCTTTAAACCTGAGTTGATGAGCGTTCATAACTGTTCACCAGACTGCTAATAGAAGTTAGAATTAGCACTTCATTTTCCTATCTGTTTGTCCATATTCTGCAAAACTGTTTTCTAAACTGTAAATTAACTTCTGTGCATGCAGAGCAAGGCACAGACATCTTTCTTCACGTGGATGTTTGCTCATAAATGCATGTCTATTATTTTTTGCATATTACATATCCCTTTGTAAATTTTGTTATTGTAATTTAGTTACCTGCCTTTGAGAGCTGGGGTCTTAAAATGAACTATTTTTCCTGAAAGGCAAACTCGGGAATGAATATAAGTATTTGGCATAAATTTACCCCACTATAAATCTCTTCCCAGCCACTGGAACTGGAATCTTTCCGCCTTTCCACAAGGAATCCATCCATAAATGACAAACTGACTGTGAAGCAACAGGAGATGAAAAACAACTGGCTACGACTCCAGGGACAGGCCAAACAAAGGTGAAGACTTAGGGTTGTTTGAATATCTCTCAACAGGAGCAAAGCTGCTCCCTGGGGTCTAAACCCTACTTGGAGGTCTTTTAAATGTTTTTAAGGATTTTTTACAAAGTTTACACAGGCAGCTAAGACACCTGCATTGGAAAAAAATGTGACTTAATACACCAGAAGTTCCACTGATGTGACTTTCAGAAAACTAATACAATGTTTTTGTGGTTTATCCCATTAAATAATGTTGCTAAAATGCCTCCAGACTATCAAATTTAATCTATCATAAACCCTTGTGAAAGACTTATTTTTGGATGGTTCTTGAAGATTTTCTTTTTTCTCAAATCTTTCCAAAACAAGAAAGGCTTAATCCTGATCTGTAATCATTGCTGTGAGCAACAGATATGAAGGCTTTTTTACCTTTCTTGTGCTAATGAATTGATGTAGAAAAATTAGTAATTACGTTGTCTCCAAGGCAGTGTGCATCTCCTGTGTTTTTGGTTAACATGAGGAACTCTGAGGAACTGTAAGGGAAAGCTTGAATTAATTTCATTTGGCTTCTGTTAAGACACTTTCCTCTGCAAATGGGGAGGGAGAGGCAGCTAGATAATTCCATGTCAGATAATGCTGAACTGCACCTTGTGTGGCAGGAAGGAGAAGCTGGCAGCCTCCTACCAGTTGCAGAAATTTAACTTGGAGATGAAGGAGATACTAGACTGGGCCCAAAACACCAGAGCTTTAATGGGAGCAGGAGGGCTGCCTAAAAGTGCAAATGAAGCTGAAAGCATGATCGAGGAGCATCAGGAGAGAAAGGCAAGTATCTTCTGTGGTTCCACTTGCACCTACTGGGAATCTTTCTGTGTGCACAGCATGCATCTGTCAATAACATGGTAAAAAAAGCTGTTTTCAGTACCAGGCTGGGGATAGAAATCACCTACATAGTGACAAAACTGTCTCATGGGCTGTTTGGCAGCTTGTGTCTCTGCAAAAAGGTTCAGAAGCCCCGTGAGCTCTCACCTGTACTGCTGTCCAAGCCTGATGGTGAAAAACAGGTTCAGTCTCACATCATGCTCACTGCTCATCTCCTCACTCATATTGCCAAAGAAGTTAATGCCAGTTAATCCTTGCTTTGAGCTACATTTTTTCATGTGAACTTAATTTACCTGAGAAGAAAATAAAAACAGCAGTTTGTTTCACACAGCAAAGTAAATTACCACTGAAGGGTGCTACACATTCAGTTCTGAAACATTTCATACCCCAGTAATAATTACCTTACTAATGTTTTGGTGGCTAATTTGGCTAATATTTTTGATTTCTTTTCTAAAAGGACTGATCTTTTAATTAACACTAGGAAAAAAAGTCAATATTTTACTTTTTCCCAAGAATCATAGCTATCTTTCAGCTGTTGTGCTACATTCTCTTTGCAATTACTTTACTTGTAAAAATCCTGTTCACAGAATAATTACTAATACCCAGTGTATCGTGGGTCCCATTATTAGCACAAACAGGTTGTAGATTCTGATTAATTTTCTAAACCTGAATTTAGTGTGAAGTACCTGAAATTCCCTCCTTCTTTAGTCATCCATTTTAACAATGCTTTCTCATATCACTTAACAATGTTTTTGCTAATAATTCTTTGTCATATGAGAAATATCACAAACCACTGATGTAGTGTGCTCCAAACTTAAATGGTGGCAAGATCTAAGTCTTTAATATCTGTTAGTCAAGGAGCCCAAATGGCTCTAAGGTGACAGTCACAGAGAAAAGGAGGAATTCAGGCATTATGTTCTTATGTTGACTAAACTAAAATTATAGACAAGGCAAGAAGGAGTTTTTTCATTCTGGTTAGTGGCTCAAACCAAAGTCCTGAGGAGAGGCTAGAGTTGAACACGAGATGCTAATGTGAATTTTAAAAATATGTGAATTACGATTTTATAGGTGTGTTATCTAAGACTGGGCAACACCACCACCCCAAAAATCTCTAAAAGCAGCAGTTCTAATTTCAGAAATGTAATAGTACATGCCATGGTGTTTAAGGTAGTTAATATGAGTTAATACATGGTATTATTTCAGTCCATAGTTATTTTCATTTTCTAATTGCTTACATTAAAAATTCCACATTCAGTTTGCAGGGATCATAATTGCTTTTTATGCTTTCACCTTCAGGATTCAGTATAGGGGTATAATTCATTCCTCAGACCAGGTGCAAAAGTTAAATGTGTTTCATTTTAATAACACAAAATGAAGTAAAACCATGCCTTTAACGTAAAAATCTATGCCAACTTCTTTGTCAGGAGAGGAAAAATTCTAGGCACCGTTTCTTAAAAGAGACACTTTTATGTAGGAAGACTGGGGGGTGATATTATGGATGTTTGAAATTGTGTTCATTTATATCTTAGCATTTTCTAATCCGTTTCTAACTAAATCCCAATTTTCATTTATAGGAAAACAGTTGTTCCTAGACCAATAAAGTCATTTATTATTTACATTTATTCTCTCTTAGGCAATTCTATGCCCTTCCAGTGACATAGCTCAAAGATGAATGATTTTCCACACAAATATTAGTGCCGGAAAGTTACAGCCCAAGCTCTTCCCCTTAAGGCTTGTATTCTGAATAACTGGCTTTTCATAAATCCTTGACATCAACCTTTGTAATGTATTTTAGGAGGAGATTGAAGCTCGAGTGGAAAGATTCAATGCTCTCAGTGACTATGGTAAAGAACTTGCCAATTCTGGTCACTATGCAACCCCTGAGATCCGCCAGTCCCTCTCCAGACTACAGCAAGCCTGGTCTGAACTGATCCAAGCATGGAAAGAGCAACATATAAAATTGTTTCAGGCACAAGATTTACAGGTGAGTAAAATGACATTCAAGGGAGAATGCACATGCCACTGACAGTTTTTCTTGATATAAACAGCAAATTTAGGAGATGGTAGGATGAAAGATGTGCAAATAATACCCAGTGTTTAATCTATATTTCATTAGTTTCTGGAAAGCATGCTGAGGGCCAAGCACATTCAGTGGTGACAGGACTTTGAGAAATTTTATCTCTAAAAAATCATAGAGATTTCTGTGGAATATGTGCTAATATGTTTTTGAAAGACTGTAAAACTTAGTAAAATTTGGTCAAACTCTCATACATCTGGAAAAAGACACATACTTATAACACAACATCACTACTCTTCCAAATTCCATAACCTTCCCAAAAAGACATGGAGCCAGACAAGTATTTTTAAAAAACTGAAGAAAAATTTAGCATGAACAGAATAATGTATTTTTTCCTGGCTTTTTTTTTCCCTAATAAAATAACTATTTTGGCTGCAGTTTTCCAGAAATACTTCCCTGTAACAGTCATCTCACTTTAAAAATTTCTGCTCAAACAGAGATTCTACAATGAAGAATGTCAAGTACTTTAAATAAGAGCTGGGCTACTAATCCCATCTAAAATCATCACATATATGAGAGAACTTAAATCCTATGGTATGAGCAGTTTCAATGCTTTTTCATGTATTACAGTAATTTTTGAAATAACCATGGAAGTTTGGTTTTTTCAGTGTACTCTGCTGAAGTCAGGTTAGCTTCTGCTTTACAGCATTTCAGCATATTTTCATGTTTGTGACTGTTGGGTTTTTTCCTATACAGAAATTCTATGGCTACGTGGAACGGATTGAGAGCTGGCTCAGCAGCAAAGAGGCCTTCCTAGCTAATGAGGACTTGGGGGTATGTGCTCTGAGAAATTACCATTTTCTCTGCAATCAGTCTGGAGGAGAGGGGACTGTACAATGATGTGCTCTGAATCTTCCTGTGCTCTTTCTCCTTCTGAAGTCACCGCTCTGCCCTGTTGGTGGTTTAGGATCAGATTTCTTTCCTTGGTACTTTACACAGAATGGGAATCTCAGCCCTAAGAGTAATGAAACAATCCAGCTGCTCTGGTTATACCAGGAAAATGAGACTGCATAGAACTCTAGCATGGTTTAGGTTGTAAGAGACCTGAAAGACCATCCATTTCCAACCCCCCTGCCATGGATGAGGACACCTCCCACCAGCCCAGGTTGCTCAATGCCCCATTCAGCCTGGCTTGTCTTACCTGACTCAAATACATTTGCCAGCAGTGTGCAAGTCATCTCTGCTGTCACTGTTGGCATACCCAGTGTAGCTTTACATTACCTACCACAGGTATCAGTAATGCTGCAATAACTGAAGCTGCAGACTGATGCATGGCTTGCAAAAGCTGTTCAGGATGCTGGATATACATTCTGACACTTAGCTCACCCTACATCTTGTATAGGTAGTGCTACTGAATTAATTGCCTCTGCAGGGTCTACAAAAACATCTCAGGGTTCAGTGTATTTGCAGTTCCTTCATTACAGTATATGAGACTTAGAAGGACTCATCCAATCATATTTAGCTCAGCAATGTGCAGAAAATGCTCTGTGAATAATTTCCCATCCAATGACTCATGTAAGCACCCAGAAGTGTAGTGGTTTTTTCTGACCCATTTGATGTGAGCTTATTGCTTCCTTTAGAATAATGGATACTGCGATAATGTTTTGACACCACTGGTTCTATAATTAAAGTGCAGAGGAGTGCTGAAAGGAGAACTCTGAGTCATTAAGCTTGGGATTCACAAACATTACAGGAAGTGTTCCTTTCCAGATTAACTGTAATGTCAGACTCCAGTCCTCAAATTCAAATCTGGATCTGAGCGCTTCCAAATTCCATGAGTTGAAACTGAGACTCTAATTTTAACTTCTTTCTGTGACATATTTGTTCACTTAACTCTGATTTCAGTTTGGCATCCCACGTTTGCTTTTAACGTGACATCTGTTTTAAGATTGATTTAAAATTAGGGGCTGATGTTTTAATTCTTGAGAAGTTATGTGTTCTATGCAGCACAACAATATGCACGAGAAGCTAAGCATCCAGCACTGAAATAATGGCCTCAGACCTTGCATGGACTTAGGTCCCAAGTGTCAGATCTATGCCAATTCATTCCAAAGAACAATACATTTTCTTGACAGCTAGTTTGTATTGTTTGTGGGGTAAATGCCATTTACCTTCTGGATTATCAGTGTTATGGATGGAAAAACTCTGACTGAAAGCAGCTTCCCTTTGCTGAATTCTATCCAGGACTCGGTGTCCAGTGTGGAGAGCCTGCAGCGGAAACACACACAGTTTGAAAAAGCCCTGGAAGCTCAGATGGAGAAAATCGATGAGATGGCTTCATTTGCTCAGCAGCTCATACAGAACAAGCATTATGACTCAGAAAATATCAGCAACAGATGCCAGGCTGTTCTAAGGAGGTGAAGTCAAAACCTTCCCATGTCAGCCACCAAGCTCTTCTGCAATGAGACCCTCCTCATGTGATCATTATCTTTAAATGATTTAAGAGAACTATAAGCTGGTTTGCATTTGCTCAACTTCATGCTTTGCACGGGGGTCTTCCCAAATTGGCCATATTTCATTAGGAGGCTTCCAAAATGCAATGAAGTGGAGGGGGAGCAGGATTCAGAAAAAGGCAGTTGTATTCTGGCCTGGCCTTAGGGACAGTGCTGCAAACAGTCCTGCCATGCCATTAAATACTTCATTATCATTAAATACCATCAAGAAAGGTCATTTGCTAGACAACTGCTTTCCTCTGCTCTAATAGGGTTGATCTTTAAGCCCCACTCAAATTATCCATTAGGGCATTTGCAAATTTTCTGATCAGATCTTGCCCTTTCATGTGAATTACTTTATTCCTACTAGCAATTTGCATATTGTTCATCTTCAAAGCACTGAAGTAAAAGCAGTTGTATTCACTGCTGTGGTAGATGAAAAGAGCTACATAAAAGTTATGAGAAGAGACTGGAGGTTCCTTATGATTCAAATGAACATACTGATTCATTAATATTGTCTAATTTGATATGATTTATTAATATCTCACATCTGCATCAACACGAATAAAGTGCTGCAGGTCCAAAATTGGAAAAAAAATTAAAGGATGGTGTAGCTTTGGTTTATTCATGACAAACACCATCACACTTGTAGGATTTCCACATAAGAAACGTGCTGAGTTTATGTTCTCTTGAACCCTGAAAGGCAATAATGGTGATTTCTAGAGGCAGATACCATATATATAGAATTTGTGGGTACTTTAAACATATCTACTGGCTACCAATCTTTCCTATAGTGTCCTGGGCATCTTCTCTGACAGCCCAGATCAAGGGAATCTGCGTACTGTGGACATTTCCCTCCTAGGGGATGGAGGATTAGATCATGTATGTTTCAGAGGTGAAATTTGAAAACCCTTATCTATCTAATTCACTCTATGATTTTTACCTCACACATCTGTCTTCATCTCAGAAAACAGAGACTACTGGAGAATGCTGCTGCTCGCAGACATTTGCTAGAGGAATCAAGGCTTCTGCAGAAGTTCCTGAAGAATTCTTTTGAGGTAAAATTACAGAGGATTCATAATATTCTGTTTTCTTAAAACATGCTGTGCTGCATAGATCTGAATCCCCAGACAGGTTTACTTTGAGAAAAATCAAGGAACTGAGTCTGGAATGAGATAATATTGGGAAAGATGAGGATAAGAATGAAGGGGTATTTTTTTCTTCTTTGCTCTAGTCTAGTCTAGTAACAAAAGATCTACTGTACATTGGACAACAGCAAAATGCAGAAGAAATAAATGCATTAAAAGGGAATGTGCCACCATAAAAAAAAAACAAAAAAAAACCAAAAAAAACCCCCCAAAAAACGTAAGAAGAACGGAATTTGTTCTTTTTCTTGTGAGATACTGACAATGGGTTAGAAATAGGGAGATCATTGTCTATGCTCACCCATGCCCGTGCATTTTCTCACTGCATGGGGGCTATCTGATGGAGACAGCTCCCTTTCCAGGCAACAGTGCTAGTAAAGAAACATATCTGGGTGACTTCATGAAGGGCAGGAGGAGCTTAGGGAAGCAGAACCTCAGAAGGACAAATCATTTTGGTCCCCACATACCAGTTCCCTGTTTTATACATATAAGAGGAGAGCCTGGCAGGCTGGAGCAGAAGAAACTGAATAAACACTGAAGGTTTTGTTTACTTCTGTTCTTCCCTCCCCACAGGTGGCTGCCTGGATTAATGAGAAGAATAGCATTGCCCAGGATGATAGCTGGAAGGATCCAAGCAATCTGCAGACCAAACTGCAGAGGCACCAGACTTTCCAAGCAGAGATCATGGCCAATAGAAATCGTCTGGACTCCATCAAATCAGTGAGAGAAGCTGGGTTTTGGGCAAGGGTGGGCAACTGGCATGAAACTGCAGACAGTGTGAGTTTCAGTGATCTCAAACAAGGGAGGGGGAGTCACTCTCCTCTCACTGGCATTGTCCACGTTGTCTCTGAGTATACTGAGAAGCTTATTCTTTTAGTCCATCAGGAATTTTCTGTGTCCATCTGTTTCTTCACTCTCTCTCACTATCTAGTGTGAGCTTGTTATGCGTATTCACAGTGCACGCAATGGAAACAGATGGGGGCCTGCAATAAGAGATTCAATCCACTGACTCTAGGGACATCTCTCAGGGTGAATGCCACCTTAGAGGTATCCTTGTTTCTTTCCAGCAGAGAACCTACCTGATTGGATGTACAACCTTAACAAGTCACATAAGATGTATCGAACTAAAAGCATAGAGTCTTCAAGGGCTGCCTTTGCAGAGACACACTAGTAGGCAAGATATGAAGGAAGCCTGACAAGGCTTGTCAGATATTTGGCAGAAGCTGTGATCAGATGATAAGTTTGGAAGTACAGGCTGTTACATGTTTATTAATTTTATTTTCAGCACAGTGCTTACTAGATGTATTTTGCAATAGATTACTACATTAAAAGTAGATTGCCCCCTCCAGATTGACCTGCATCTTAGAAACACCTTCCCTTTTCTTTCTTCTATTTTGTTCTTTTCCCTCTCCTCTCCTCTCCTCTCCTCTCCTCTCCTCTCCTCTCCTCGTTTCAACCCTCCTGTTTGCAGACACAACAAGAGGGGGTTAAAGGGTGGAGTTACAATCCTTGGTAAAATTATCTGTTTTTAAAGACTTGTTTGCACAATCTCTTTCACATCATTTCATGATGCCCTGCCTTCTTTATTGGGAATAGTCCTAGTAGTTGCTCTTTAGAACACCTACTGACATGGTATAGCAACTTTCACTTGCTGCACCTCTTGCTTCCCTTGCTGTGCAGTTTCTGCCCTAATTTCAGTAAACCTTTTGTCTTTATTAAATTTTTCTCTGTCTCTGCAATCCCTCCATCTGTTATGTCAGGAGGTGAAGGTTGCAGCTGGCCCTTTACATAAGAGTGCCAGTAGACTTTGATTATGAAGGCAAAAGTGATATATTCTGGTGCATTCAGCAAAGGAAGAACACGTTGCCTGTTCCTTCTGACACAGGAAGGGGAGAAGATGCTCCATGAAAGGCACTATGCCCCAGAAGCCATTCATGCCAGACTACAAGAAATGGAAGAGCTATGGGAGGAACTGCTAGCAAGTTGCCATGATAAAGGGACCAAACTGCAGGATGCTTACAAGGTAATGCCAGTGGTTACAGGTATGCCAGTGGTTGGATCTTGGTGTCTTTTCCAGAGATAGCACGGCTGCCTTGCTACATGTCTCATCTATAAGGGTGTCACTTGCTACAATCCAACCTGATTCCTCAAGTCCATTACTGCAAAGAATCTACTAAGTGTGGTCTGGCTGAATGGAATTGGCAGGATATTTGGGGATCCCTATGGAGGGAAGAGGATTTGTAGGCTGGGGTCCATTCTGCTTTCTGCTGCTGGTTTAGATCCAGATTCCAGAGAGAGGCACTGAGGAAGAATGTGTTTACTCATATGTATCAACTTTCTGCATCTGTCTCAAGGGCATTTTTTCTCCAGCACATTGAGAAAGAAACCTACAGCTGCTTTTCATTCTTCTAGCTCCAGGCACATGAATTATCATGACTGTGAGTTATGTTTGCTTGGGCTATCAGAAAATCTGTTGTTATAAAACAGAGCTCTCCCTTTAAATGCTTTTTTTTAAGGTGCTATGTCCATGATCTGCATTTATGCAACACAAGTAAGGTAGGCAGTTGATGTTTAATGCATCTGCTCTTGTCTTCACCATGACTGAATTCTCTTCTTCATTTGCACCACCATTGTATATGGGAAAAGTTCACTGAGCACTGGGAAGTTGCTCTATGTTTGTGTGCAATCTTTGCTGAAAGTGACCAAGATTTTTACATCACATTATCTGTCCTAAGGGTTTAAATGATCTTTTCTCCTTGCTTGTTCTCAGGGTCTTCATTTTCAGCGAAATGTAGAGGACACAGAGAAATGGTTGGAAGGGGTGGAAAATGACCTGAAAGCACCATATAATGACAATGATCTGGTGGTTTTGAACAGTCATCTGAAGAAACAAGAGGAACTGGAGGAAGACATTGCCGCCCATAGGGACCGGCTGCAAGAGCTTGTGGTCACAGCTCAGCAGTTCCAGAAGGAGAAACATTTCCTTGCTGATGAACTAGAAGAGAAAGTGGATGAACTGGTGCAGAGGTATGTGAGTGCCTGGCCTGTCTTCTGCCATCTTTTTTCTACTTTTATCAGCTTTTTTCTTCCCTGAATATTTTTTTTTTTCTTTCCTTCTCTACACTACTCTGAAATGAGAGTGTTGCATTCATTCCTTATCAGTCTGCAGTCCTCACTGGATTATCTTTAAAACCCACAGATACAAAAGGCTAAATGATCCCCTGCAGGAGAGGCGGGGAAGTCTGGAGGCAAGCAGACTTCAGTACCAGTTCTTCCGAGACGTCGATGAGGAGCTGGCTTGGGTTCGTGAGAAGCTCCCCATGGCTTCCTCCAAGGATTATGGCAAATCCCTGGTAACCGTTCAGAGTCTACAAGAAAAGCACCAGGTAGTGTCATGTGACAACCATTCACAGCCTTTAGAATCAAATAGAGAACGCTGAACTCAATTTGTCTCTAGCAAACTTCATCTGCTGTGCTTTGGCTAACAGGAGTCAGGATGCCAGGGACCAGTTTTATCCTTTTCTTTTTCAAGGATATGACTTGGCAACATGCAGGATGCCATCCTGCTTATCATTGCAGTGGCGCAAGTACCACACCACAGGCCTTCTTTGGACATGTTGGCTCTTTTTGTGAACTGAGTTCAAACCCTGGCCTTTTCAATGCAAAATAGATTTGACAAACTTGTGCGTATTTTTATAGGTTCTTTGATCCTAACAAAATGCTTTCAAACTCAGTAAGTACATCCAAGAAAGCTCATGGCTCAGATGTCTCAGAATGAGCTCCCAGGAAAACATTTTTCCCCAAAGTTTTTCCTGCTCTGATGGGAGGGAGTTAACAGGGAATTATTATGCTAGCTGACCTTCATTCCAGTGGTAGCTTTCAAGACAGCTGCTGAAATATTTCACAAGGTTCAGATGGGCCATCAGAGAAAGCAGTGCCTGGAATACTGTCATCTCAAACACCAATAAATACCTTCCTGATAGTTCTTTAATAAGTCTTTAATGCACTGTCTCTTTGCAAACAGAAGAAAAAATATTCCTGCTAAGATTTTCCAGCAGCTATTTGTATTTAATATTAATATTAGCATATGACATTCCATTTAAGTGCCATGTCAAGTGCCTTTAGGGGAAATCTGTGCAACCTGCATTAGGATTGGGAAAGACAGGAGATCCTATAAATTGTCAATGTGTGTGATATACACAGTCAGAGAGAGAGAAAGCCCAAGCATCTGGTGCAATCATTGTGAAACTGTAAGAATGAAAAGCTTGTTTCATCGTGATTAATAGTATAAATGTTGATATGTGTGCAATTACTCCTAAAATTTATGAGCTCGTTGGCATGGTAAGAGAGTAATTAAGTTCACAGAAGAAAAGAATGCTTGAGTTGAATTAATCTGAGAAAATATTTCAAACAACTGAAGAAACAGAGGAGATACTGCTTTAGGCTATGATTATTTTTTGTTAATTGGCTAAGTCTCAAAATTTTTTAACTAACTGAGAGTGGGAGATATGTACCATAAAATCGGTGCATAATAAAATTCTCTGATACTTTACTTACTGTTCTTCTGGAAACAGGATTAAAATATAAGCTTTTAACTCTCAACGTGTTATTAGCTACAGCCTTTGCACCTTCTTTTTAATGTTGGTTTACAAGCAAGCAAATGTCAGAATTAACAGAACAGTCAAGAATTGAATATGCTGTTAGTTCCACCCTCTATTGTTCATTCTAATGAGCCAGATTTGCAAAATTCAGTCTTTGGTTTGTTACCACAAAAGAGATTGTGTCTGAACTGTATTAACCTAAGGAGGAAAAAAAAAAAGGTGTCTTGCAAAACAGCATTTACACACAAATATATTATGCCTTCAAACAGCTGCTTGGCTTGGAACAGATACGGTGTTGCTTTTCAACAAGATCTTGAAATCAATAGGGGGAAGTTAAAGGCAAGATTAGAATCAGAGCTCTTTTCCAGCCAAGCTTGACACTCAAGTTGAAAAAGCATCTCCTCTCCTCATAGAGGGCATCTCTTTTACATTAACACAGCACTGCAGTCTAACTCTGAACCTGCTTATTCATAGCTATGAAATTAAACAGAACAATGGTAAAATTGTGAGGTTTGTTTGTGCTTAGGGTGCTCAGGCTCAGTCAGCCAAAGAATGCATGTATGCTCACAGCATGGGCCTTGTCTCCCCAGGGGAGAGTATATGGAGGGATGCATATAGTTTTAAAATCTACCAGTCTTCAAAAATTAGTTTCAAGTAAAGCTTTTGCAAAGTGGTTCAGGTGGTTTTATTCTCTCCTTGTCCTGTTGGCTGCCTGGCACTCGTGTACCCACAATGTGTTTACAATGGCTGCTATGCAAAGATGCATCTTCTACAAAAGCATTGGCAAGTGATAAATAATAATGTGCAGGCAAATTGGTTATTCTTCTCTAGGCATGTTTTAGTTCAAGAAATGCCATATAATGGAATGGAACTGGGTATATTCAGTGGAATCTACAAATAAGAGGTTTGTGATTAGAACCTTTTCCCTCCAGACTCTGAGGTAGATATACATCAAAGTTCAAACTTCATGCCTAAATTTGATTTCTATGATCACTCCTTCAGCCCAAAAAAAGTCCTCCACTCCACATCAAGCACGCACTCAGACTTTGTACCTCTGACCCACCTTTGTGAATAGGAAGCAAATTTATAATGGAATTGCATGACTACATTTTCTGGCATAAAAATTCTGTAACTTTCAATTCCATAACTATCATTTTACTCTTTACTCTTTCCAGAACCTGGAGAATGAGATAAACAGTCGGGATGCTTTGACCAAAGCAGTGATCAGTACAGGACAGAAACTGGTAAGGGGAGGCCACTCAGCCTCTCGCAAGATTATAGAGCATCTGAAGGAGCTTGAGACTTCTGTAGAGACCTTGAAGGCAGAGGCTCAAGAGAGGAGGCAGAGGCTTATGCAGTCCTATGAGGCCCATCTGTTCCTGAATGAGGTAAGGCTGGTTCCTGTGAGATTTATTTTGGCCTTTCTTTTCTTCAAACAACTGACACCTATATTGTTGAATGGATGTAAGTGCTGAGAAAGGAGCAGAATTCACACTACCCTGTATTTTCATATCTGGTAACTATGGATACAGTGGAGAAATGACAGTTCTCTTCCCAACTAATTGCAGTGAGTAACATGTAACTGAAATTACTGGATTCTGGGTACACATTTTTTGGAACAGTGTCTGCTAGATTGCATTAGAAGAAGACACCTAAGGTGCTCTCTGTTTTCACTACTGTGTCAGTGCACCACTGCTTTCAGTTTTCTTTGTCTTGACCTAAATCAAGCTGTGTTAAGGCTCATCCCTGTATTTTATGCAGCTGCTGGAGGTGGAGGCATGGCTGGCAGAGAGGAGTTTCATTCTGGAGACCTCTGATTACGGGAAGAATGAAGAATCCACCCAAGTTTTACTTCGTAAACTTGAAGCTACAAAACTGGACATGGATAGTTTCAGGCTGCGGATTGAGAAAGTACAGGAGACAGGCGCCAGCTTAATAAACAAAGACAGTCCAGAGAGGTAGGAAAGTAAAAACAGGTTTCTCCTCCAGGTCTAACAGAAATGCCCAGAGAAGGCAAATACAGAAAAGTTCAACTATGTTTGATGGCTCATTCAGAAATAAGACTTCAGGGATCATCCATCCCTCCATCATCATCATCACACACACTGAGCTCCCCAAAAGCTTGATGATTGTTTTAATGTTTTCATGAGATTTTTTTTTTAACAACAGACCAATTAATCTACATCAGCTTCTTTGTCCATTGTCTACTCCCAGGAACTGTCATCTAGTTTTAATTTACCACAAATGTTCAAAAACCACTGTGCTTGGAAAAGGAAATGAACATTGATGACAGTTCACTGTTTTTCATTGAAAGTTTGTTTTTATATCTGGGAAGGAGGAAGGGAAAAGAGCAGCCATTTGTATGATATACTTTAATTTCCTGAGCTAGCTGCCTTTAATGGCACAGCATAACTCACTCCATGATGTTATCTGGTTTATTCTTTGTTTTTTTCTGACAGGTTTAATTTGCAAGACCTTTAAAATAGTGTTTTAAAAGAGCAATAAAACAAAGATATATCTTCTGCTTCTTATTCTTTGCAGTTCAGTAATACTTTCAAAGCTCCAGGGGATCCTAGCAGACTATCAGTCTCTCCTACAGAAGTCTGACACCCAGAGAAAACGCCTGCAAGAACAATTCCAGCTCTATCAGTTTGAAAGAGAATTCCAGCTGGTAGATGCATGGCTTTCCAGTAAACTGTCTGCAGCAGAGTCCGATGACTACGGGCAGGACTTAGATGATGTTGAGGTAAAAGAAAATAAAAGGTATTGCATGTATTGTGTGGCAAAGCAGGGATATATTTGCTGCAATTTTTGTGTAGCTGCTGACAGTGAAGCATGTTACAGTGACGAAAACTAAGCAGAGCTGTTATCTCTACAGCAAGAACTCAGACTGGCTTCTGTCTGCTTTGGTAGGCTCGCTGAGGCAGCATCCTCCAACAGAAAATCAGATGTATCAGAAAGTTAGCTTTTCTTGGAATAAGGTGAGGTCAGCACACTTCATTGCTTGCCCTGCTTATAAATTTGACAGGATCTAAAAAATTTGACTATGGTCAAAACCACTGGGCTGCAGCATTCATATCTCTTGCTGCTGATTTCAAGGATAAATTTCTCCTTGGGGCACACAGTGCACAGAGGCATAATTAGTAGTGTCCACTCCTCCTAGGAACTACTGCATATGTAGACAAGTTCTGTTCATTAGCTTTTGATCTGGGCAACTTTTGCTTGTCAGGATGTTAGTTTTTCTCTGTGACATAGTATGTTAAATGATCAAGACAACAGCTGTCTTCTTCTGACTCCAGATCATTTGGATTTATCCAAATTTGCACTTGTAGATTGCACTGCATAGCTCTTGTGTTATACAGAGCAGGGAAAGTGATTCCTTCTGTCTCTTTCACGGATGTAGGCAGAAATTCTTTTATCTAAATTTGTGTCCTGATTTATTCTGCAGGTGCTGGAGAAAAAGTTTAAAGATTTTGTAAATGAGATGAAACCTCTGGGACATTCCAAAGTTGTCTCCTTAAATGAGTTAGCATCTAAACTGGATAAGGAAGGCCACAGCAAGATGGATGTTATCCAGAAGAGAACTAAGCAAATCAATGAAACATGGGAGAAACTATGCAATGCCATTCAGATAAGGACAGAGGTAGGAAATGCATGAAGAACTGGGGCATTGATTTCCCTGAAGTCTCCCATGTCCTTTCTTTCCCAAACCAGTGCACTGCTCATGTTGAAACACAAGGTTTACAGGGGCAATAAGTACATTTTATTCCATTTTTTCTAGAGTCATTTTCCTTTATAGCCAATGCCTACCCTACTGTTCCTGGCAAGGCTTATACTTGAAAGATGTTTATCAGCTCTGAGTAGTTGTTTTCCTTAATTCACTGCTAACTCTAGTTTCCTGAAAAACAAAGCCAATCCAACAGTTTACCACCACTAACAGGAGTCTGGCTCTGCCACCTATCAGTCTCTTTATGGAACCACTTATTTAACAGTTCGCTAAACACGACCAAAATTCTCCAGGGTTTTTGCTGAGTTAGATACTTGAAACCAAAGAAGGCATATGGGAGAGAATGTGATGGAGGACACAGAGCCAACGCCCTACCTTTAGGCAGCAGTTAGGTGTTAAATCTGCTCACTCCCTCTCAGGAAACTGCAGTCACAGATACGTATGGAAAAGCAGAGGTGACACACAGAACTCAACATTTTTGTTTGTTTTAAGGAGAATATAAAATATCAGATGTCCTCAATCCTTTTTTTCCCTACTGTTGAATGCTCTGTTGCTTATGAGGTAGCTCAAGCCCACTACTGTCTGTTAGCAGAAATAAATGCATGACAATTGTTACTATAGAGTTTGACTATAAACTAGTATTAGAACATTTTTTTAATCCTTTCATTTCAGGAAAGCATGGTTTTTGCTCAATTCCTTTTATTTTCACTGTTTGCAGTGTAGACCTTTACTCCAAGAAGTGTTTTAAGACAACTTCTGTGGTGTAGAGAGCTACTTTTAGAGGGCAATTCATGCTCTCCATTTTGATCATTCTTCTTGTGTAGGGATAAATTGCTCTTTGGAGACATCTGTTTCTTTCTATTGTCCAACAGAACTTGGGGAAATTAGGTTAACACCTCACTTTCAGGTGACTTAATGGGGAAGATGTTTCATTCCCTCCCAAAATCCCCAGTGATTTTGTACTGCATTATGACATATTAGGGTTACCTTTTTTTAGTGGTGCAGACACAAAATGCTGTAGAGTATTACCATTAAATTACTTCTTAATTCCAGAACCTAACTGCAGCCCGTCAAGTTCACCAGTATGACCATGATGTGGATGAAGTAAAGGGCTGGATGCAGGAGAAAGAGGCAGTGGTGGATATAGAAGATTATGGGTATGATCTTCCAGGTGTACAGACACTTCTCGGCCATCTTGAGGGAGTAGAGGTAAGAGGATCTGTGATGAAGCAGCAGCAGAAAAAGCATAGATGGCAAAAAAAAGGAGACTCGTTCTTCACTGATGCCTGTCAAGGGCCTTGCTTGCAAGACAAATTTATTGCACCCTTAAATATTCTTTGTGCCTCAGAGAAGAGGGCCTTTTCCTCCTGCTTTTAACATTGGGATATTCTATTATTAATGCTTTTGCTTATAAGGATGAACTTCTCTTCTAAAATCTATTCCAATTGCAAAGGGGTCAGCTGAACCATAGGAAACTTCGGCTCCACATTTACCAAAATAATCTGCCTCATGTCTAAAGAAGTTTCTTTTGTGTTTGATAATGAATAAGTCATTAAAGGAAAACTGAGAGGCATTCATATTTCCAGCCTCTGTACAGCCAGAGGGTAGAAAAAATATGTATCATAATTAAATCCACTTTTGATAGAACTAAGTAGTCACTTGGTCTTCTAATCCACTCTGTCTCTGTTCCAGAGAGATCTAGGAGTCATCATGAAAGAGCTGGCACGGATTCGAGGAGATGCTTGGCACCTCAGCCGCACGTACCCTCAAGTTAAGGAAAACATCATGGAGAGACTCACAGATGTGGATGAATGCTGGGAAAACTTGGACAAAAAGTTTCTGGAGAGGAAGGCAAGACTGAGCCAGGCAGAACAAGTCCAGCTCTACTTCAATGACTGCAGGGAGCTGATGTATGTATTGGCCCCTTGAGTTTGGCACTGGGCCTTGTTTCTTGTCTTTCTCATATAGGATTTTCTAAATTACAGCTGTTAGTTATTTGATTCCTGCCCCAGGTGCTCTGCAGCTTGCTTTCAAATCTCTTTGAATAATAATCTATGGCATCTCCTCAACAGCACTTCACAGAATTTACCAGATATCAGGGGTGACCATGACGCCTCAGCACAGTGTGCATGACAAAGACACTTTTTTAAGACTAATTCCTAAAAAGTCTTGAAGAATTCTGTCCCTGTGGATAAATTTGGTAGTTTCACAATTCCAGTTGAAAATACTGGTGATTCTGTAGGAAGGTAGGGTTAGATAGTGAAGTAATCTGTACACCTGCAAAGACACGAGTGCTCCTTTTTCTCAAAGTCAAAACAGCTGCATTAAAGATAATCTCCTAGAGCAGGTAATGGAAAAGTTCACCTATGACAGGAGTAGAAATACCAAGACAGTGAAATGGTTACCACAGACTATTGGACATTTACTATGCTAAGGGATAGATCCTGAGCTCAGGTAAATCATGCATAAGTTTGTTCCAGTTGAGAGTTATGGAGTAGAAAATGTTTCTTTAAAAGTATCTATCAATATGTTTCTTTCCATGAGTGCTCTTTGTGCACATGAAGTACTTTCATGTGTGGTGGTAAGATTTTCATGGGCATATGAAAGTCTCTGTGTTCCTTTACAATGTATAAAAATACTGTTGAAGTGTGTAGCCTAAGCAATTGCAGTTAGTTCTTCCTGAGAATTTGAATCCACAGTGCTTTGATACGTGCAGATGCTGCAGCTGTCTTTTTAATAGGCTATATAAGGAAACAGCACTGGGAATATTATAAATGCCCTAGATGTTTAATTATACCTTCATCAATGTATTTGTATATTGCTATGGTTTAACCCCAGTCAGCAGCTAAGTACTCCACAGCCACTCACTCCTCCAGACTCACAGTGGGATGGGGAGGAGAATCAGAAATTAAAAACAAGCAAACAAACAAACAACAACTCATGTGCTGAGATAAGAACACTCTAGTAATTGAAAAAAAAAAAGGTAAAATATATTAATACTAATGATGAAAATAATTTTTTTTTAAAAAAAAAAAAAGGAAAATAACCCTCCCAGAAACTATTGATGCACAACACAGTTGCTTATCACCCACTCACTAGTGCCCAGCCTGTCCCTAAACAGCCATTGAGCCCTTCTGGCCAACTCCCCGCAGTTTATATACAGGGTATGGTGNTCCACAGCCACTCACTCCTCCAGACTCACAGTGGGATGGGGAGGAGAATCAGAAATTAAAAACAAGCAAACAAACAAACAACAACTCATGTGCTGAGATAAGAACACTCTAGTAATTGAAAAAAAAAAAGGTAAAATATATTAATACTAATGATGAAAATATTTTTTTTTTAAAAAAAAAAAGGAAAATAACCCTCCCAGAAACTATTGATGCACAACACAGTTGCTTATCACCCACTCACTAGTGCCCAGCCTGTCCCTAAACAGCCATTGAGCCCTCCTGGCCAACTCCCCGCAGTTTATATACAGGGTATGGTGTTCTGTGTATGGAGTACCCCTTTGGCCTGTTCAGCTCAGCTGTCCTGGCTTTGTTTCCCCCCTGCCCGGCTCTTTGTGCACCTCCTCACTGGGAGAGCCTGGGAAACTGAGAAGTCCTTGGCTTAGGGTAAGCACTGCTCAGCAACAGCCAAAGCAACAGTGTGTTGTCAACATTATTCCCATACTAAATCCAAATCTCAGCACTGTACCAGTTAAGAAGAACAGAATTAACTCTATCCCAGGCGAAATCAGGACAACATTAATATCTTCTGTGAGCAAATAAAGTCTGTATACATGTATCCACAGCCATGGTCTGTGCGCATTCCCAAATGTCCAGCAGACTCAGATTCCTTCCCTTTTTACCCTTTGTCCCTGTTCTGTAGGGCCTGGGCCAATGAGATGCATGCTCTGGTGATATCTGAGGAGCTGGCAAACGATGTCCTGGGAGCGGAGCTGCTCATCAAGCGCCACGAGGAATACAAGCGTGAGATAGAGAGGCAGTGGCTGAAATATGAAGAAATGCAGCGGGCAGGAGGTGACCTGATGAAGAATGGACATTTCATGTCTGTAGAGGTGTGTTGAAGAATTAAATATTTTACAAACAAGAGTGAACAAAGAGATGAAACAGACGGGAGGTGCAGATTTGTCTCTCAGAACAGAACTAAATGGCACAATCAGGTTCTTTACTATTAAAAGCTGCATATTTCATGTGACACATAGAAAAAGAAAACACATTTTAAAGTTCTTGTGCTACATCACAGTGCAATCACCTTGCATTGCTGGTGTCCCTGAGTCCACCAGAAGAGATGTAATTCTTAGAAATGTCCAAAGGGGCAAGAATGTAAAAATTTCTATGATTCTGTTATCTGTGTATCTTTAGACTTTGCCCAAGACACTGTCGGTAGATCCAGAGATGACACCATCAGAAAGGTGTTCAGAATTTATGCAAGATTACGTTACTTCTGTTGTAGAAAGAACAAGAAAACTATCCACGGTTTAAGTCTCTCCATTGTTGCCTTGTCATAAGTGCATGTATATGTTGAATCTTCCGATTCTCACTAGTTTTATACTACAAGTTGCCTGGGTATAAAGTCTCATCTTGGGAAATCATATGACAGAATATTTGTCATACAGTATGTGGAATATGCCTAAAATTGTATTATCTAGCTACACAATTTACATGCTAAATTAATTCAAGTAGGAAAAAAAAGGACTCAGACATCTTTTCTAAATTATGCTAACACCACAAAATTATCCAGAAGTCATCTTCTAAATCATGAAGGCAGATTACATGATAGTTGACTGTCATATGGAAGTCTGATTGGATTTTTCAACTCCTGGCATTAAAAATATTCTTTTTCTAGATTGAAGAAAAACTGTTAGAGCTGTCAGAGCTGATGAAGAAGGTAAAGGAGAGCTGGGACATGAGGAAAGTGTTATATGAAGAGAACTGGGAGATCCAATTGCTCCGCAGAGAGCTTGAACAAGCAGAAGCGTGGCTGGCTGCCAAGGAGAGCTTTCTTTCAGATCCCTCCTACGGGGTGAGTAACAACCATGCAGCATTACTGAGCACTGTGTGCCTCTTAGCAAATGCAGAGGGCCTGGCCCATGGATCAGCTCAGGCCTGAAATTAATCACAACATCAACAGCAATGCACCCTTGAGATAAGAAAGGGCAGGAGCTCTGTCCTCTTGCAGAAGTGAGCCTAGGGCAGTTGCTGCATTTGACGTGGTGATTTGACACTTTCTCCTGGAAGTGGTGGCTTAGAGGAGGTGGTGGAAGACTTGGGAGAATTCTAAACCATTTTTTTACTTAACTTGCAGAGGTTTCAACCTTCCCTGTCTTGCTAAGAGCCTGCTTCAAAAGGAAAAAAGGGTTTTCCCCACCTTGTAGGGGAAAAAAAGGGGTTTTTCCCACCTTGTTCTTCCCATTAAGTAGTAGAATGTTCTACACAGACAGCTTGATAGCTAGCTTGTAAATTCATTTTTAAACATCAGCATTCATATTTTTGCTTGTTTTATTGGGTATTTTTATCATTGTTGACTGACTTCTGATAGTTTATAAGATTGAGAAACAAAGTCATGGACTTTGGTATCAGAAACTAAGCACAGGACATGACAGAATTCTCAGATGCATTTGTTGTAGGGCAGGAACAAACTCTGTGTCTAGCACAAGCCAGAATCCAAGTACTCAATCTGCACATACACAGTTACAGCTGGAAGCCATGGTACTACATGGCCTTGCAGAAAAGGGAAGGTTGGTATTTGAGCCCTTCTTCTCCTGCAGAGCAGACTGCAAGATACAAATCTTTTTTTAAATGTAAATTCAGATTTTTCATACACTAGCAGACGTTTAGACATTCAATTACAAAATATTCAGAATCCTCAGTTGGCTAAATAAAATGGATAAATCTAAAAAATCTTAGGCATAATCTCTTCTGATGGACTTGATTTTGGACTTCTGTATGTGGTAATTTTTCCATTCAGGATTCAGTGTCTGAAGTAGAGGAATTACTGAAGAAACACCATGATTTTGAGAAGATGCTTGCAGCACAGGAGGAGAAATTTGCTCAGCTCAGCAGGAAAACTAAGGTGAGTAGGAGGCTGATGAGCTGTGTATGAAACAGGATGATGTGGGTCATTGGTTGTTTGAATGTCACTCCATGTAAAAGGTGGGGTAAATGAGTGACCAAAGATGAAATATTTCAGACAGAGCAAGACCTATACGTGGATCAAAAGAGATCAACTAGCTTGAAAAAGCTGTAGAGGAGAAGTGGAAATTTTCTTCTGCCAGGACCAGCAAAAAGGGTGTAAGAAACAGGGTGATCTCTTGCTACACAGATGGAGAAATTTTGCTTCATTCAGGATTTCAGTAGGGAGCTGGAGCCACCTGAAAGTGACAGAGGATAGGAAAGGGCTGAAAATAAATGGAGACCAAGGCACAGATAGGCCTTTTTCCATCTGGCTTGAGATTTACACAATGGATTGTGTTAAAGATATTCAAAGATATTCAGTGAGCCTCTCAGGTTCTCTTTCATTGTGGGGGAGGTTTTTAAAATTATTTTCCTGAAATAACCAGAAAAACATAATGTTTGTGTTTGAATTTAGGCTGAAAATTAATCTGTCTTGTTCAGTGATTTGCAAATTGGCTAAGTGAAGGAACAAAGGCCCTTCACTTAGCCCTCCAAAATTTTCCACAAGAACAACCCTGGATACTCAGTGTTCTCACAGAAAACTTAAAGAAGCAGTGCCACAAGAAAAGGAGCACAGTTCCTCCTTAGCTTATTAAAAAAAAATCAGCCTCCAGAGAACTTAGTAAGGGCAGAATTCACCATATTTGAGGTTAACTGCTATTAGTATTCATGATCTGGTCTAAGCAAAATAATGCTTAGCACATAGCAATTAAATTCAGATCTAACTCTAAGAATGCCAGTGGAAGTACAGGCCTTAAGATTCAGTGCCAGGGGACAGTTTATTTGAAAAACTGCTCCTGCTTAAAATAAAAAAAATCTTAGGTAAGTATTCATGAATGCATGAAGGTGATTTTTAAAAATATAATACTGCTGTCCTACAGAGAGAGATGAATCTTCTGAAACAAGTGGACACAGAAGAGAGTGAGCAGAAGGATAAAGGCAAAGTTGTCCGGGTTCCTTCTCTGAGAAGAAGACCATCTGACAAAAAGAATGCACCACCAAAAGTGACAGAGATGAAGAGCACAACGCCACTGCCACCTGTGCCCACACAGAGCGTGTCCTGGCGGGTCCCACTTGAAACTATTTTCTCCCCTGTTGAAATATCTCCAACAAGATTGCAAGAATTCACTTCCTTGGAAGTCCCTGAAATGCAGAGCAGCAGCAAAACAGAAACGAAAGCTGAGACAAGGCTCAGTGAGATTATCACTCCAGCTACACCAAAGATGGTGGGCCCACAAGCTGCATCTTTGGAAAGTCACAGTTCCTTATGCTCTCCTTTATCTCCTACTCCTATAAGCCAGCAACACAGCAGCAATTTGTCAGAATCACAAGCCACAGACCACAAATCTGCTCAGGAAAAAGGAGCCATAGGCTCCTCTTTCTCCAGCCCGCAGACCAAACTAACAGCAGCACCACCCGAGCCTGGACAAAGGTCACTGGATAACTCACCAAACTTACTGCTGTCGAGCTCCTCTTGGGAGAGATTAAAGAATACATCTTCAGTAAGTCCCAGGAATTTCTGGTTCTCTCCTCACAAAACCACTATCCTGTGCTGATTAAAGTAAGGCAATAACAGGAAGTTCTGAGTGAAAGTCACAAAGGGCACCATGCAGTGGGCATTCTGGTGGGTACACTCCTGGATTCAAACAAGAAGCATTTTATGTGCCTTTGCAATTCAAACATTTTCCACAAAGATAGTTGACTTAAGCAGCTATGTACAGCTTAAAACTATTTTTAATTTGCTAAGCTTTATAGCCTAGGTCTTAACAACTATATTGGTTTCTGTTTTTCTTTTTCTGAACTAGAGGCTATTCCTGCTGCTGAATACTCAGCAGAGCACTTAAAAGCAGATGGTGTCTCACAAAGAGGATGATTTACCTACACCCTCTGTGTGAGGTGGCCGTGCTTAGTGTCCACTCCGTTTAGAAGTCAGAGAGAGGCAGGACTTCATGGTACAATTGTCCAAGAGCTGACCAGGTGCAAGACTAGAACCAACAACTCCTGTTTGCTCACCCTGGCAGGAGATTCACTGTTAACTCATTGGCAGATAAAATTGTTTCCTTTTGCTCCTCTACTCTTGAGAGGAGCACATTTGTCACATACCCAAGTGTACCAGTACAACACTATACATTTGTGTAACTCAATAACTGTGGAGGTGGCATGAATAACTTGAACAATTTAAGTTGTAAAATGTATGTAATAATATAAAAATTATATTAGTTAATTAACACACTATGATATAGCAAATTCCATAAGAAAATTGTTAGAGGAAGATTTGAATTATCTTTGTTTCGGTGGTCTGTCAAAGATACTATTGCAACCTAGTGAGGATTTCCATCTGTGCTGCCAATGTAAAGGCTAGAGGAACCAGAGATCAGTTTCTTTGCACGGAGTTTATCTAAAAAGACATTCAGAAATTTAGCATAGGCCTAAGGGCCATTTTAAAGTTAACTAGCAATGTTCTTGTATGTCTCAGGTTTCTGCAAGTCTCCAGAACATGCAGGGTTTCCTAGAGAAGCGAGACCAGCTCCTTCCACGAACACAACAGGTAGAAATAAATACCATCACTCTGTGTTATTTCATTTTTCCTTGAGTTATAGTGCAGATCTGGTCTGACTTCTTCAGGATTCCTCCTCTTGCTGAAGAGGCGCTCCGTGTGGGTTTGCTTCAGTTATCCCTAAAATGCTTGAGGAAGTGTCCACTGGCTTTGGCAGGACCTGATCTCTCAGAGAAAGAGACAATGGAATTTTTGCCTGTCATGGGAATCATGCATAACAGGGTCTGTCTAGAGTTAATGGATTTATAAACCAGAGTCTAGGCTGTATGAACATGTTAATTACAGTTTCCTAATTATAAACAATATATCAACTGGTTTCAATATATCAACTGAATTAGGGGAAAAAAAAACAAATGAAACAACCAAAAAAACCCCTACAACAACCAAAAAAACCCCAAAAAAACCACCACATCACAAAAAAACCTAAACCTTCACGATCCTGTAACAGCTTGTGCTAGTTTGTCAGCAGTGGAAGCCCTCAGTCTCATATTTATGGGAGCACTGGGAGCCCTCAGCTCCCAATATTTAGAATTTCTAACTGTGCTAGAACAGAATTAAGGTTCTGTTTATCTTTGAGGAATTGGTTTGTTAAATACAGGTTTGAATGAAACTGAAATCTAAATTCTTACCCTGGGAAATAATATCACTTTAAAGCAGTAGCGTAATGATCATGACAGGCCAGGAAATTTTCTAATATTTACCACCAACCTGCAGACATCAATTTTTGCTGAGTGTTTGCACATAAACAAGTTGTCTTGGATTATTTGTCCCATAGAATATTTCCTCTGAAATTCTAAACTTGAAAGACCTCTTTTAAAAGGTGAATCTGTTATGGACTCCATCTTCTGGAAGAGAAATTTAGTTTTTCTTCACTTCCGGGCACACAGAATTTAGTGTTAAGAGCTACTCAACTTCCATATTACCCAACAAGAAAAGCTATGATTCATCTTCCTCAGAACTGTTTCCTTCCTTTTCTCTGCATGACCAAATTGTCAACTTTATTCACTGGCATAACAAAATATGAATATAAGTTAAGGATCCTTTACCAAGAAGAGCCTCGTGGCACTAGGCTAAGTTTCAGTGGTACATAGCTGGGGCTGGAAATAGCTGCTACTTTTGCACATTGCTCAGTAGCGTTCCACTGGGGTTAGTTCAGTAAATGAAGAAGAATTCAGCAGCCACATTAGACAGTAACAATACACTTGATAAAATTAGCCTGTGACCAGCAGGCAGGGGCTGGTGTTCCAGCTGGGGAAAAAAGTGGAGCTTTAGTGGCCAAAAATTAGACAGAGCTTTGATTATCCACCTTCAGCGGTGTTGCAGACCGCATGGTGTAGAACTTCTTTGAACTAGGTTATGTAATTTGTTCAGTTCTGACTCACAGAGACCCTTTCTTGAATCACTCACTATAAACTCACAGAAACTATAGCATGGTTTTTCTAAGAGATAACAATGACTTTGAGAACTTCTGTGATCATAATATCGACAGATCCTGACTTCCTGTGGAAGTTGCATATGAAAGATTTCACTACTCCTAAAAAATATGTACTTAACAACTGAATTTTATTACCATTTCTATTCACGTAGCCACACTCAAGGTCTTGGAAATCCTTCTATGTAAAACTTGATGGATTACAGCTTGATTTCTATAATGATGACAAAGAAGCAACTGAGGTAATTTGGCTTTTAATCTTTCTAGCAAACTTTGTATCTACAGCTGTAAAAATGAATTTTAAAATGTCACCTTTGGTTTGGGGCTGGGGTGATCTGTTCCCTTTCAAATGTCAGCTGAGTGAAAATTCAACTGATGATTCAACTGATACAACTAAAAACAGACTATAAGCTTCCAGAAATTTTCAAAGATACTTTTTATATACTATTCAAAGATACTTTTTATATAAGATACACTTAAGGTATATCTTATTCAAAGATTGCCTTCAAGATATAATGCAATTGTCCATGGTTTCTCCTATTCAGTGATCCTAGAATTAAAGTTAGAAGCACAAGGAGATGGGTGTGTAGTCTGCCTGCAGGTTGGTATGGAATTGAATCCTAGCAGAAAGGACATAGAAGACATTTTGTTTTAATTATATCCCCCTTCAGAACACATCCACAGTCCTGTCCCTCAGCATTTCTGGTGCCAACTGTGAGAGGCTGGTGAATTACACCAGGAAAGAGAACGCCTTCATGCTGCGGTGAGTCTTACAGAGAAGGGCACAAATAAAAGCCTGTGCAGCTGCCAGCCCACAGTCACCTAAGGGTGTATGCTGTTAGGAGGCATAACTGGAGTGTCTCACACTCACAAGCACAGAAGGTATAAGGCAAAACTGACTAGAATTCACCTTTTCCTATCCTTATTTACAGGCTGAGAGATGGGGCAGAGTATTTCTTTGCAGCACCTTCTCAGACACTGATGGAGGACTGGCTGCAATCACTACAGAATAATATAGGTATGTTCTCATTTCCTTCAAGAACGAGCTGTGCTTTTAGCAAGGGATGGTGAGAGAAAGAGAAGAGAATGACAAGATGTCCTCAGTTTGGAGCATTTTGAGCCACCCTTTTTGCCTCTGTTAGAAGGCAATACACAAGTCACCATCTACCTTGTGATGTAGTGACCTGGCAGAAGAATGTCCAGGGTGACATGCAAAGCAGTCTTTCAGTTGTACTATGGCCAGCATCGGGCTATTCTCTGGTAGGGGTGTGGGGCTGTATTCGTCCTTTTATTAAGGGGCTGCTTTGGATCTTGATCAACAGCTTTTCTTCTGAGTCTAGATGTCTTTCTGGACATCTCTCTATGTAGTGCCTTACTGGGAAGGAAGCCGTAGCATAATTATAACTATGGTGGTCAGAGAAAATTGTTATGGACCTGGAAGTGGAAAACTCTGCCTCTAATGTTACTCTTTATTTGTTGGTTTTTTTGACTCTGTAGGACACGGTAACAGATCTCATTCTAGTTTGATGGCACAAACTTTCATTTCAAACACAGAGACCTCCCAGAAAAGAGTGTGGGACTTTCCAGACAGGGACTCTGCTGAAAGACTAACCAGCAAAAGCTCACTCCTGAGGTATGGGCTCTGTGCCACAAAGCTGAACAGATGTCAGTGCTGTTTGTGCTCAGGTAGCAGTCACCTACCTACAAAGAGACTGCCCTGAGGTCAAAAGTCCTGCTCCTCTGTCACTAATGTCACAAAAACAATGTGGCCAGCAGGAGCAAGGCAGTGATTGTCCCCCTGTACTTGGCACTGGTGAGGCAACACCTCGAGTGCTTTGTTCAGTTCTGAACTGCTCAATTCAGGAAAGCTTCAGCATGTCCAGAGAAGAGCAACGAAGCTGGAGAAGGCTCTGGAGAACAAGTCCTACCAGGAGAGGCTGAGGGAGCTGGGGTTGTTGAGACTGGGGAAAGGGGGCTCAGGGGAGACACAGCCAAGGAAAACACAGCTACAGCCAGATTTAGAAACCTGGCCTGGTTTAAGTAATTTTTCTTGCATTTGAAGTCTGTACAAACCTAACAGGCTATGATGTGAAATCCTAGTCCCACAGCTGGGCAGACTTTTGCTGCTGAGCTCGATACTTAATGAGACCTTACATATATAGAGAGACTTAAACTCCTCTAGATTATACCTGATTTTCTGATGATGCATTTTGTTGATAGGAGAACACCTTCTTTCAAAATCAAACCAGAGAGAGAGTCTGCAGAATTTTCCAGAGATTTTAAGGAAGACGGACCTACAGTGACACAAGCCTCAATCACCACCCCAAGCCTAGAACAAAGCAGAAATAAAACAAAAGTGCTTCCATTTCTACTAAAAGCAGGAAGAGGAAAATGACATTTGCCTCAATGAATTCCAGACAATTATAACTTAACTCAGCCCTCCAGAAATGTATTAATTTGTTTTAAGTTAATCACTTCCCTCTGAACTTTCAAAATTATGTATTTGATCTCATAAAATCTTTAAATAGAATTAAACAGGATTGCATCTGGTATACTTTTGTGTGTACAACAACTTTGTCATTTGCCATTATCACCCAAGTCTTATCTACTCCAAGGTACTAAACCAAAGGGCAGGGGGACCTTTAAGCCAGACTGCTCAAATGAAATGATTCTGTGAGACAGGAATGGGGAGCAGAGCATGAGGTGCAAGCTGTGAGTTAACTACAGCCATGTGCAAGTAGATTTGCAGATACCAACAAAACAGATTTAAGAGGCTTGGGTGGTCTGTGCAGCCCAAGGTAATGTTATATACTTCCTACAGTGCTTTGTGGTCTCCACAATCTTTCCTTTTTACAACACATTAACTAACAATTGTCTATTTGCCAATTCTTTCTGGATGAAGCTACCAGGAAAAAGAAGTCCTGCAGGGTTACTCATTTTTAATGGAATCTGAAACTTAAATAAGGCATGAACAATCAGTGTTTCAGTGTAAAATGAGAAGAAAAGTAGGATAGCAAGCAGGAAGTCTAGTCCCCAGACAGCAAGCTTCACGTGCTAAGGTATGGTGTAATCAGGGGGAAGAATATGTATTTTTCCCCCTACTTATCTGTGTTTCTGAGCCAAAGAAAAGTTACCTAGCATGAAGCTGGAGAGAAATGGCATTTTTTCTCCCAGGACAGTGTAGTGGCTAGCGGCTCTTCCCTGACAGGTGGAAACTAAAACTTCAAGTCCTTAACTCCTCTTACAAGGACTTCAGCCTTTATCCCTTTTTATGCAGCATCACTCTTGTCTGAAGCATCACTCTTGCTCTCTACTCGCAGTCCTCTCCTCTGCGCTGACTACTTCTCCAGTGAAGGGAAGCACTTTACACTCAGTTTATGTAAATACTTTATGGGCACATGCAATATCTAGAGTTTAAATTTGTGTTCAGTCTGATTCAGCTCAGTCACAGGCATCCAACAGGTGAGCTAATAATTTCATTTTTTTGGCTAGTCCATCTCTCTCCTCTGTTTACCCCAGCTGGAGCTGCTGCCTGTCACAAAACACAAAACCCCAGCACATCAAAGTAATGGAAAACTGATGCATTTCATTCTTGTTAACCATTTTTAACTGATTAAAAAAAAAAAAACAAAAAACCAAAACAGCTTCAGTATTTTAAACTTACCATTTAATTGAACAAAGATGTGCCTTGGCTGTGGCTCAGTACAGCTGTCTCCTCGCCCTGCCTTTTGCCATTCCATTGAAGAGGGTTTTACCAAAGGAGGTAGATTTTGTTCTAGGCTCTCCATACCTTTGTAAACCAAAATATCTTCTCCCTGATTTCTTCCATTCAATCGTGAAACCAGTGACTATCCTGTCAAGTTCTCAGCAGGCATTTAGCATAAGTAGTGCTTATACACCTGGAAAAAGCCTAGTCTTGTGTTTAAGTGCATAAAGACTTTCATGGGTCTGGTGCTCTTTTGCAATATTTTATTTTTAATTAATATATTATTGAACAGTTAAAAGACACAAGCAAGCGATTTCTATGAAGAACAGCTAATAGTTACAAGAACAGTCTCATTTCCTTTGTTTTTGGCAGCAGATAGCAAGCTCTGTATTTGTGGGGGTTTTCCAGCAAAATGTTCATCAGAGAGCAGTGATCTGGGGTGCATTTCAGATGAGCTTTTTGGCAGGCAGGCATTCGTCTTCAGTGGTTAAGCAAACACAACACCAGCCCAGCAAGGCCTGGTTTATAAGTATGGCACGTGCCTTTTTTTGGCGAGATGCAGAGAGAGGCAGCTTTCTCCTGGAAGTGGCTGCTTTGGTTTGCATGCACTCTGTTCAGTCACAGCACAACGTGTGGTACTGAGCCAGGCAAGAATGGGGCCAAGGAAACAAAAAACCACAACCTCTGAGGAACAACCACATGAAATTTCAGAGGCCCTTATACTCCATGTTTACCCTAAAGTGAGCAAGGACTAGTCCTGAGCATGGGTCACTGATCAGCCTTATATCACTGAAACTACGCCTTACATTTCTGTGGTTTGTGGGCAGTGCAAATCAGCATGCTCTGAACCAGAGCTCAGGAGTGCCTTGAGGGACAACCTGTGCCAGCCACCACTTCCCACAAGCTTCACAGACAAGACTGTGCAAGGTGTAGGTCCCTCCAACCTGCAGAGTTCTCCAACAGCCTCTGTCCTCACAAATGCCCTGCAGGTCCTCCTACTACACCATCAAGCCAGCAACACACTCCTTCAATGTCACAGAATCATAGAAACGTTTGGGTTGGAAAAGACCTCTACAATCAGCCAGTCCAACTTAACTCAGCACTGCCAAGTCCACCACTAAACTGTGTTCCCATGTGCCACACCCACATCATGTTACAAAAAACAAAAAGGCAACCAAAATGAAACAAAAGGCACTCTGATGGGCAATGATACAGCCCTCACATAATTTCAGGTTCTGAAATGCAAAATTATATTTGAAAAAGCTATTATCATTTAAGGCTACAGAAGTACCACCACACGGGGCGCCAAGGAAATGAAGGGGCACATGCCTGTCTGTGCCTCTGGCTGCAAGATTAGACAGCAGTTCTCAACCTGACTTTAAGTGTTGGCAAAACTTCTGGTTACAGTTCTCCCAGCAGAGTCACACCACCTTGCCCACCCACAGCTCCCTCCCTCCGACCCTCCTTCCCTCCCACTGTAACAGGATTTAACAGTCCCTCAGAACAGTAATTCCCCACCAACTGTGGGTTACCTGAAAACCTTGTGGTTTTGCGGCTCCTTCACATTTTACTGGGCCTTTCAGTTTCTATTAGCAGCACTATGAATGCACCAAATATGCCCCAATTATTAGGCTGTGGAGCATTTTGAGAGACCAAATTTTCTCAGTGTGGCTGAGCTGCCTTGCTGCTGACAGGGTTCACAAGGGTGACAGATTGTTCTCTGTAGCCCATGAACACAACAGGGATATCTTTTTGCAGCAGCAGAGCTTTCTAGGGCCAGCCAGAGGAGCACGGAAATGGTGCACACCCTGTGCACGTGTGTGCAGAGAGCCATGTGGGCTTGTATGTGCCACACAATACTGTGCCAGGACATGCTGCTCTCCTGTGCAAAGGTAACAGATCCAGCTGGATCAACTCCCAACTCAAAATGGCTCTTTATGTTTTGTCTTGCAGCCAGTATCTGATTAGTTCTTAACTTCTCATGATCTGAATCCCAAAATACAGTTGCATGCCAGCTGTTAAGACTCCTCAGTTCTGGATGGTATTCCTTAGCTCAGCAAGTAAGCATTGCACAGGAAGCATTGCTGAGACTTAGCCACTGCCATTGCAGCAGAAGCAGCATTTAGTAGATGCAGGCTTCAGGCAATCAAGTCTTCTGTAAATGCTCTCTCTTTGAGATTCAATATTGCCTGCACATACCAAAAAGACAGACCCCTCTTTCTCGTTCTTTGTCTGATTTTGGATTTCAAGTACAACCAATTCTAGATCTCAAGTAAATTTCCAACACAGAAGAAATATGTAAGATTTTCCTTGGAAGTCCTGATGAATATGCTGTGTTTGGAATAAATAATCCAGAAGCAGGTCCAAATCCTTCAGTGTGAGGAAGTCTGCAAACTTCTCCAACTTCTGTGGAGCTCTGTTTTATATTGCTCAGCATCCTTCCCTATGATCTTTTTAATCTAGTGGAGGGCTATAAAGATGTTTCAAGCTTCTATCTCAAGGCAAAATCTCTCACTGCATTCCAAAACAAATGAAAACCAGGTGCCATTTTCCAAATATTTTCCACCAGCAAGGAGGAAAATGTGTCCTATTTTTTTTTAAATTCGTGCTCTATTTTATGTAGCACCTATTAAAAATACTTTGCCTGTGATGTTATGGATAGAAGACTATAAAGAGAAAAATCTTCTGTGTGTGAAAATACAATGGCTCTGCACTCTGTTAGTGAGTTATGTTGTCCTACATTCAGTTTACATCTGTAAGGAGAACCAGCTTACGTCTCAGTCATGATCACTAAATTAAATGCACTTGAGTCTATGGTAATTATTCCTCTCAAGCTTCTGCCATGAAAAACTTGTTTCAGGCCCTTGACATTTTAATCCATAAAGGCACTGCTGATATAAATCAATACGATCACTTGTGCTTTATGCAGAACTTTTCCTCCAGCCAATGCTCAAAAGAGCTGTGCTCACTCAGTGGTGCTACCACCCTCTCTCTTGAAATGTAGCCACCCCCTTCATGGCAGTCTGGAGCAGCTATTCTGTGCCAAAGTCTTGCAGGGAATGGAAAAAAGGAGTAACTTCTAAATCAGCAGGGGGAATCGGCCAGACAGAGTGCAATTGTCCACACTGAAGTTTGGCCTCTGTTCACATACATATGCCTGACTTCAAAGCTGAGCCCACCAATTCCATGCAAATTCTAGATGCTCAGCCTATCTGAAAATCTGGACATCACTGAATGCAAATGGCCAGGACTTGATCTGTAGTGCAGTATTGAAAGGACACCAACAATGGGCTCAGGGTTGAAGGGAGAGGCTCATACAAAGAACTATCACCACCACCATATACTGTAACATCAAGGAGATCCTGGGAGGTCTCTGCTAACCAGGACCCTAATTTCTTAACAAGTAAGACCACACTGTGAGGCTCTTGTGGGCAGAAAATGTGGGGGAAGGAGATAAAATAAACCCTTTTGAGAGCTAGGAGCTTGAACATGGCAAGGTGAGAAATGTACAGGTTTCCTCAGTTTTCTGCAAATAATGAACACTGTGATGTGTTGTAATGTGACTGTGATGTGTTGCAATGTGCTGCCATAGCCTTCAGTGGGGAACAGTGCAAAAACCCAGCTTAGGGGTATCCAGAGTAGCTGGAGAAATTCCCAGTCCTTCTGCTTCTCCTTCGTTCTACAGCACTCCTGATTGCCTGGAGGAGCAGGTCTTTGTTATTGAGGATGTTGTATTTGCTCAGGTTCACAAGTTTATCAAAATTTTCAGAGGAGTAGATTAGCCTAATGAGGTAGTACGGCGAGCAGCTGTTCTCCAGATTTACTTTGCCTTCTTCCATCTCTGAGTGACCACGCTTTACCCCTGCAGAGAAAGACAAAAGCCACCACAGTGAGATGAATCTGGAGTACTATCACACAGTGTTGTAGGGGATTGATCTACTGGCCAGGACCCACTGTTAAAAACAGCCCCCAGGAAATACTGCAAACCCACTCCACAGCTTGAAAGAGCCTTTCCTGGTCAATTTTCCTAGCTACTCCTCCTTCCCCTCCCGCTAAAGCTCAGACCTGGAAATCCCTCAGCAGAGCTGGCACAAATTCCTACATTCCTCCTTGTCCTGCCCCTGTAGACATCAGTCCTAGGCAGCACGCCCATGGGTCCACATCGTTTCCCAAACCCTGTAAGTCTGACTCTCAGACAAAGATACACACCTGGAACACTTTTCAAAATCCATGATCATCCCTGGATTAGTGGTGACAAGTGCACGTCTGCCAGCTAGAGTGAGTAGACAGCCACAAGTGGACATACAAGGAGGCCCTGTGATGCTAACCACACAGGACTGCCTGTTGCAGAGTGCAGAAGAACCAGAGCATCCTACATCAGACTCTCAGCAAACTCCAACCTGGCCTCAGGTTATGCCTCTTGGAATTGGCAACATCCATACTCCCCTGTAACATCAATGCTTTTGCTTAAAAGGACCCCCTAATTACCTGCACCAAGGACTTTGGCAGTCTCATATTTACGTTTCTACAAAATTTTTAGCTTCATTTCTTTGCTGGTTTTTATGCCTATCTCCTTGCAGTCTGAACCAAATATGCCCAAAACACTAATGTAATGTGAGATGACTATCAGCAGGGCTACAAACAGACTGCTGAGATATTCCTTATGATTTCAACCAGAAACCTCATGAAAAACACAAGAATTGTGCTTGAGACACGGCAGGTGTTACTCTAACCTACTGGTTTCTGAACAGCGTGATCTCAGGGTGCTAGGCACAGGCTACCACTAGAAGTGGCTGAATTAAAAATATCCAATGTTGCTCCACTGAACCTCACAATACTCAGAGAGATGTGTTATCTGTGCTGTCCACATCCAGATAATGCTGCATCTGCCTCAAGCACACCAAAGCACAGTCTGCAACTGCTGCATTGCAAATGGGCACTTCACAGGCTGAGTCCTTTAGAATTTAAATAGTTAAACCCAAGAAAAACAAGTACCCACATTCCACAAGGTGTCTCTCATCCCCCTAGAAACAAAAAGCTCCACTGTTAAAGTTGAAATCCATGAAAGCAGGTTGCCAAGGACCCCCTCCTCCAACCACCCACATCAGTTGCTGGTTGTCAGCTTGATGGATGAATCACCAACTGCTCAGAGAGCGCAGGTGAGTGTCAGAGCTCACCAGTTTGGGCCTGGAGCACAGAGAACTGGCAACAGCTGCTCTGCAGAATCTCATCTATTTTTCATTCAGAAAGATATCAAAATCTTCACCTGCTTTACCTGCCACCCACTGCTCAATGGTTGGATCTTACCACACATTGCCATTTGGACCATTTCCAGCTTCCACTCAACAAGCCTAGCTCCCTCTACAGAGGGAGCTGTCTCCTATCTCTCTATCTCCTCTTTTCATCCACAGACTTTATAAATGTGATTTTCTTGATTTAGCTCTTACTGTACATATTCATTGAGCTTCACTAAACATCAGAGCAGAAAAGTATCTTTACTTTTTGCTGCTATTCCTACCCTTCCCAAATGCTCCCTCAGAGACTTCCATTTTGCTCTGGTCCCACTCGGGGCGCCAACAGAATTTTGGGTAAAGCTGGAAGGAGCTCACCCCAGGCACTTGAGCAGAGATAGCTGCACATCCCAGGCTGGCCCCACACCTCTCTGCTCTGTCCCAGATCCTACCAAGCACTAGATGGAGCCTCTCCCACCACAGCCACACATGCTCCCCCTGCCCAGGTCCCTGTGCCCAAGCCTGCTGTCCCTCAAGGCCTGGGAAGGAGGTTCCCTCTGCCCTTGTACCTCCCTCTCCACCACTGGCAGCTTGCCTGGGGAAGGCAGGGGTGGAGGGCCAACTCTGGGGCTGGATGGCCCAAGGGCCAGCTCCTGCCGCTGCTGCTCTTGCTGCTTTCCAGCCCACCAGCAGGTCCTTCAGGAGGCCCTTTATCTCCCTGTTCCCACAGCTCTCTGGGCCTTTCTTTACACTCCCTCTTCCCAGTGCCAGAAAAACTCCAGCACTCTGCACATCTCTCTTGGCAGGACATGGTGTCAGGCACAAGTGAGGAAGACCTGCACCTCTGCTGCAAGGGACAGTGACATGAGCCATCCGCCACAGGCAGGGCTGGAGGAGGCAGTGTGGCACTGAGTTGCCCAGGACTCTGTTCTCCAAGCTTTTCAAGTGGAGAACAACCAGCAGGAGTATGGAGGCTGCTCTTCTGCCTGCCATCAGTGGGCACATACCAGGGTAGAGCACAGTGCACAGTTGTGTTGACTGCATTTACCTGGCTCCTTGAATTCCTTAAAGGTGTCATTCACCAAGGGAAAATGGATTACTATAGGTGCTCTGGGGTCTTCGGCATCTGCAAATATGTAACATTCCTTCGGGTTCTTCTCTTCTTCTGGACTTAGCTCCACTTTGGGGAATGGGATATTTTGTATCTTGCAATATTTGTATGTCATCTCTAATTGCTGTGGACATAGAATGCCATAGAGTTAAAGCGCTAAGAAAAGAATCAGGTATCTTGGAAATACTATGGCATCTTAACTCATTCCCTAGAAACACTATAAAGTGAATGTGTAGTCCAAAGCAGCCACAGTACTTTCGACCACCACTCAGTCTAAGTCAGACAATGCTACTTTACCACCCTATAACATTTTTTAGAAGCCCAAGTGAATGACCCAAAGTCACACTCAGAATTCATCATGACAGACCAGGAGAGGTCGCGGGCATGTCTCCAGCAAAAAATTGTTACTGCAATTCCCTGAGGATTCTAGGAAGCATATGCTGTAATCCCCTACAGAAAAAAGAGCCTAACAGTTTCTATAGCTCTGTTCTTGAAGGAAGTTTCTTTCCTCCTTCAAGGTATGGTGATATCAATTAAGATTTAGATAGCCACTTACTTAAAAGTTTTAATAAGACAAGAAGAGTTTTACTCTGCAAAGAGCAGAGTAAGTTAATCTTCTCACCTTGAACACATGTCCCAAACCATAATCAAGGGATATAATGACATCTACATTCCTCTCTGGCTTGAAAAGTGCTGCACCACTGGTGTTGATGAAATAGCCAACATCTATCAGACAAAGATATTTCTGCAGCGGTGTCAGATTGTTAGGGAAACCGTCCAGCACAGTGTCTGAAAAACATTTTAATATAGTTAGTGGTGCATTTTTAGGAAAGGAAAAGTGAGTAATTCTGTCTGTGCTACATGCTAAGGGCAGCTCCTTGGTTACCGTCAAGACCGGGGTCACCTCCCACCACAACGTGAGCCCACAAACACGGCCTCAGGAGCATGCCCTTCAAACTGCACATCTGGGAACACCTGGCCTGTTTCCACACTCTCCCAGGCAGACTCACAAAGGCAGGCCATGAGGCAGCCAGACAGAGGACAGGTGAGACACAGACTCCACTGACCTCACAGCTGCTCTGGGGAGTAATTTTTCACAGAATACAGACTTCAACAGTTTTTTTTTCCCCCTAAGAACTGGGAAAAATGCAAACAACAAAAACAATTTCACAGTGTAGCAACACAACTAACAAATGCAATACATCATTGCACTTTTGCATTGCTCTTTTTTTGCTTTTGCCTTCTCAGGGTTAGACCCCTCTCTCAGGTTGAAAAGTCTGACTTCAACTTGCTTTCAGTGATGTCACATAAACTATCTTAGCCATGCTGTAAAAAAATACCACATCATGCACACAACATCGCCTACCAACAGCTTAAAATACTGCTTGAATTAATTAAACCTCACATTTATGCCAAAAGGGGATTACACCAACTGGTAAGTTGAAAGTTAAAGCCAGTTTCTCATAGCTAGACTCTTACTTCTCTGCTAGCAAACTCACCAGCTTGCCCTGTAGACAGCAAATCCTCTAACTGTTCCTCTAGTACACTTTCACTCCCATGGAACAGGGAACATTTTGCCATGGTTTTAAATATCAAAATAGTGGTTTAAGATTGTTCCTCAAGTTCACAAAATGAGGTAGCAAAGCCCAGAGCAGAATATTTGAGCCTTAAATCATTGTGTTTAGGCATTTTAAGAAACCGTTGGTCACAGAAATACTGTTGGTAAGTTCCAGCATTTCAATTCATTCAATTGCTCTGCTTCCTTGGCTTCATTCTGTAATGTTGATTTAAACCATGCAAAGTAAATCTAGCTTGTTCCATAGCCTGGAATGTTTCACACCAGCTTGAAGTAATAATTCATAGTTTTTCCATTCCCTCACTGTCAAGTCTTTACAAAATGTGCTTATTTTAGCATTCAAGGCTGCTGATAATTCACAGATTCAGCTGTAATAAGAGACATTTGCTTGCAGTCCCTCACAGAAGAAACAGAGCATACTTTTTTGTTTTATTTGGCCCAGTGAACATTTTAGATGAAATTCCAATACCCCTGTTTTCTTATCACAGAGATGGAACTTTGCAGCGTTTATCCATGGCTGTATATGGGAACTAGAAGTAGACCTTTTTCTTGTGAGAATCCCTTCTTCCACCCCACATCCAAATAGAGATTTTAAAGAAATCCTGTCAGAAGTACCCTTGGAAGCCTGAATGCTACTGTAAATGCTTTACGCTAATTCCAGACTATTAGTTCAATTTCTCATCAGGAAAATTAAGCCTTTAAAGTCTTGTTTTAATATGTCAGATAACCTGAGCTGCAGGGAAGCCTTCAAAACAAAGCTCTATTCTCAAGACTTCATCTACCACAAGACTGTCATTTCTGCTCACAGAGCTGGCATCTCCTCTTACTCCTAAAGATGGATCCATACCTGGGTTTAACTTGATCTTATGCAGGCAACAAAAAGAAGATGGAAAACCTGCTAATTTTTCCCACTCCAGATTCTCAGGTTCCCTTTTCCCACTCTGGATTTCCTGCTTTCCACATATTTTACTTTATTTGTAGAATATCTACCTTGAGATAGTCATTAGTGTTCTTACGTTCGCTTCCTCAAAATCCTCCTTGAAATCTGCTTCTACCCATTTGTCATTACAAAACTGTCAGCAAATATAAGGACAGTTACGTTTTTTAACATTTACTGACTGACAATTTCATCCTTCATCCACCTTCTGAAGCTACCTGCTTGCTCCTTCTCTCACCCACCCTTCTTATGCTACTTGTTTTTTCTCCTTCTTTCATTTGTTTTCTGAGTGCAGACCCTTTTAGACACAGACATTTTGCTTACTGAACATTTTAAAAGCAGATAGCACAATGTGGGCTCTGCCTTAATCCACAGAAAAGCACCACCATCTCTCACCATTGTCAGCAAACTGTGTAGCAAGGGCAGAGAGGGACAAAACACATTGTAACTTGCCTAAAATGGGAGAGAAAATGCAACTTGCCAAAGAGAAGGGCTCAGAGAAGGCAGAGAGCACATGCTTTCTTGCTGAAGTCAAATTAACCTCAACAGTGTGGGCTCCTACCACATTGCTACCTGTTCATGGAATAAATGAAGATGCTGAGATTATAGGAAGGTTTCTGATGCAGAAAACCTCAGCTCCATCACCTTGCTATCATTTCACAGATTGTTTCATAGGTTTTGAGGTAAAACTACTGCTGTTTACCCTGCCTGCCTACAGAGCAAAGGCCATAGAAAATCATGTCTCAATTTATACATAAAGTCTATGTATCTGTTTAACATTTACAGTCTAAACCTATGTGACTTTTACATTCTGTAGCTGGATTTTGGTATTTCTGTTTCTGAGGGGTTAAAGAGAGATCTCTGGATGGATAATTCATCAGGCATATACACCAGGCATATGGGCAACCACAGGCTTGCAGCTAGTCCTTTCCTTCATCTGATCCACATGATAACCTACTATTTCATGCTTCTGGTGTTATCTTTGTTTCTTGACCTCAAAAGATTCTGCCCTTCCTAAATCTTTTGACTACTGTACCTATGCAGAGTGACAAACTTCCTGTAGAAAAGCATTTCTTGACACAAATTACAGGTATCTTCTGGAAGTGAAAGAGCAGTCCATGGACTAGTTCATTTTAACCTGTTACCCTAAAGAAACAGACACCATGAACATAGGTCCAACTCAGCTGATTTCCAAACCCTGAAACAAACATGAGTTTTCCAAAGTCTAAAAAACAAAATCTGAGATGTTACCTGCACAGTGCAGCTAACTCTTTGTTGCAGTTACCTTTCCATTCAATAAATTTTTTCTGATGGATATAATCCTTATGAAACTCTAAGCCTCTCAGGAAGTTATGTGACTTTCCCAGTAGTGGACGCTTGGTCATAATGTCCTGAAACATTTCATACAACTTTCCTGACAAACAAGATGGAGGCTCGATAACAGTAACGTCTTCCTCAGGAGAATGTTTTTCTGAAACAGAGAAGAAACCATGAAATAGAGAAAAAAACAACAGCAATCTGCCCTGCCAGACACCTCTGCTGGCTAGCTGCCCTTGTCTTCCTGTGGGTCCCTCTCATCCCTGTTTCTTGCAGGCTGCTGGAAAACATGTGCACATGACCCATATCATTTACCAAAGAGATGTTTAGTTTTCTTTAAAGCAGGCACAGCTTTTGTGTTTCACTCTTTCAAATGACATACTGGCTTTGAACTTTTGCCCACAAGTAAAAGCCAACCTTCTCATCTGCAGTCACAGGCAGAGTCATTTAACAGAACATGAGGAAACTTTAAATGAAAAATATTTGTACTAACATGAAGCACGCCTCTGGGGAAAAGAGAGAAGAGAAAAGGACATAGCAATCATTCTGATACAGATTAAAATCATGCTGGAAGATCCAGAGTGAAGCAACACTTTAGAAGCTCTTACCTATATCTACCATATCTTGGGACCATCGTTCCCAGAATTCATTTGAATTTGAGGACCAGTACAAGCCATCCAGCAAATTCCTAGTAAAGATGTTTGTCCAAAGACCTGCAAGTCAAACCACACAGGAAAAGTACTGCAGTACCACATGCTAATCACTGACTATTGCAAATATCCATGCTACACATTATTAGCCCACCCAACCTGACCCCATCATGACACAACTTAAGCAGCAGATCTCAGGGAGTTCAAACGTAGTGGTGAAAGCACTTCAGTGCTGCTTCTCAGGAGGTAACTACATACAGAACATTCACTGCATAGTACAGAGTAACAAAATAAGAGGTATCAGACACCCAAATTATATTGTAGAAAGTTTCCTGTGTACCTGTGAGATAAAGTGGGCTTTGAAAGCATGGGGAAGCCATGTAAGCATAAAGGCCTTCTTTAAACTGATTTATTGTTTAAATTGATCTAAGACTCATTTTTTCCTTCCAGGCAAGTTTTGTTTCTGTGGAGTGCAGCTGGTCCAGGTTCAAAATAGAATTGGCTCCATATGTGAGTCTGCTTTTGGAACTATCCTTCCTCATTAAGTTCTATTCCAGGTACTTACATGAGGAACAAACTGAATCTCTAGCAGACTCCACAGTGAGAGAAATATGGGGTTTTTCTCCTCTACCCTTGTTTTTGATATCAAAACTAAAACACTTATAAGGATTTAAAATCTGCCTGGGACAGATGGGTTCCTCTGACTAGCTGCTTTTTCCCTTTCTTCACCTTTGGTGGCAAAATCGCTGGTCAAAGTAGTTGTTGGAGGTCAAAAGGCCTTCCTTCATCCTTATGAGCAGAGAAGATTAGTGACACCATCCTCAAGCAACAAAGCTCGGGTAGCTCCTGCCTCTGTGGCTTGTTCTAGATGACATATTTTATTCTCAGCTCCTTCCAATTCTACCCCAGTAATGCTTTGTCTAGAAATATAGTTGATGAAGTTGAAGAGTTGGAGACTGACCAGGGAAGGAACATTTATTATTTCTTCAACTTGCCTCTTCCACCATCTTGTTTGGTTAAGACAATGGAACAGAAACTATGCTGCAACTTTCCCAAATCTATCCAGGTAAAAAGGGAGGACAGGAGGAAAGAAGATACAAAAGAGCAGAAGTGTAGGAAAGGGGTAAAAAGCCCACTGATTTAAGACCTAAAGCAGACATGCTGGCAAGGAGTGTTGTGCCTTTGGCTAGCAAATATCATGTTTTCTATGATGCTGTGATTAACTACATAGCACTGCTATGTCACCTTCCAGATAGCAGATCCGAGATTCTGGCAGCTTCTTCACTCTCCTTCCCATGAAGAACTCGCTGTCAAAATATTCTGAAGGAATGGAGACTCCATATTTCGGTATGGCCACTTCGTAAGGAGAGAAATCTGTCCACTCTGCAAAGAATTTACACGAGGCATGTTTGCTGCAATAAAAATAAAACCCCAAACCTTTCCCAAGGATCTTGCTTGGCTCAGCAGCTCTGTACTATCCTCACATTTGTACTGCAAGCTGCACTGTCTACTTCCATACAAACTGAGAGATTACTTGCAACCAAAAGGAACCAGCTCTTTCAACTCAGAAAAGCTCTATCATTAGGTTCAAATGCTTAGATATGCTTTTATATTTCTATATAAAGATTCTGGGATTGCACTTGCCTCTCTAAATCAAGAGTATCGACTATACTTTGTGCAAGAGTGGTGTGAATTGCAAGGAGTGACTGGCACGAAAGCTCTGTTAACCCAAAATTGCCAGTCTACAAGATATAACAAAGCAGTCTGAAGACACATCAACATCACACTAGAAATTATCACAGTGTGGCATGGTTGTGCAGTTTCCTGGCTCAAGATGTCCTGCACAGCATTACAGTAGAATGGTAGTTCTAAACCTAAATAAACATAAAGACTAATTGCTTTTATTTCCAGTGCTTTTAACACTTTTTGATGAATGTGACCTGTGTCCATTCAAAGGATGTCATATCACACCCATCACACCAATCATACTCCACTCCATTTTCATACCCTCATCAGAGTCATATTGAGGAAGTGACAATTACATTTCACAGCAGCCCTAGAAACTAAGGAAGCATCAAAGCCATTTTATAAGCATGGCAGGAAAATATCAGATGATTTGCCCACACTCACTCTCAATGTCTGTTGCAAAAATAGGACTTCACCACTGATTTTTAATTAATGTCCTGTTTATGGCTGAGGATGTTATCCAGCAGATGTTCTCTTTCTAACCAACACACAGCAGTTTGCAAAAATGACAAACATTTTATTAATAGATGAATACTGAGTCAGAGCACGCAACTGAGTCACAGCAAGCAACAGATGTATTCCCCCTCTTTTCTCCACACATACACACCTCCCTCCAAATTCTCTTCAACCCATACCCAGAATCAGAAGAAACTCCAGGAACACCTACCTCTAAATTTGAAAGTACCAAACTTCTCCTCTTTCACATTGAGGACTGCATAGAAAGGCAGTGGGTTTTGGCCATGCTCCAATGCCTTGCGCTGGTCTGTGAGTTTGTACTTCCTTGGCTAATCAGTGAGATAAAAAAATCACACTAAACCTCTGTAAGAGCACAGCACTGGCACAATCTACCCAAATAAAGATTTAAAGATTGATAACAGATATTTTACAACACGGAGGAATCCATAAGTCACATTTTTGTAAGAGACCTTTTCCTTCACGTTCCTGCACTTTCCTTCCTGGTTGCCTTTTGGGTACCTAGTAACTTCTTCATTAGAATGTCCAAGTGCCTTGACTGCCTGCATCCCACAGATCTTTACTGAAGCTGAGATTAATATTCACATGAGGACAGATTACTCTAACTTTTAAATGTCAAACTAGAAACAGACTTCAAAAATCTGACTTTTCAGGGAGGGTGGGGGGTGTGAATTCTTCAGTTCTTTCTGGAACTTTGCCTACTGAAGTTGCTAGCTGTAGGGCACCCTAGGACAGAGGCATCTCCAAATGATTATCTACTCTAAAAAATCCTGGCTACAAGGTCCTCTGTCATAGTTTACAAACCACATTGGGATGGCTCAGTCTCTTTGGATTTGTTACACACATTACATCATGCCCTCAAAGAGTAAGGCTCTAAAGAAAGCAAGTGGCTGTTTCCCAAATGTGTGGCAGGACCATGTACCTACCCGTTCATGTAAGAACATCTCCTGAACAAGTGACCACAGAGTTGTAAAAGATGGCACATGTCCTGCTTTTGCCCTTTCAGCAAGTTCCTTGTGATAATACTTCAGATGGTCTACAGACATAAGGTTGAGTTTGCATTTTGTCACTTGTTCTTTTACTGCTTTAAGTGGCCCCTCCAGAGATTTCTGTGACCAGTCAGCATGCTCATACAGGTCTGCTAGGGTCCTAAGGAGCAGAAATGTTAGAAAATCACCCATTTATTTAGATTCTCTGGAAAATTGATACATTTACACAATCCCTTTAATCAATGAAAGAGAACCAGTGAGCCTAAACTGAAGTTATAATTGAGAGCCAACAGTAAGAGCTTCACGAGGGAATCATGTTCACTTGTTAACAATGTAAGTCTTTGAAAGAGATGCATCTCTCACTGTGTGGAAAAGTAGTCACAGTCATTCCAAATCCAATCTCATTTTCTATACGCACCATGTTGAGCCAGAAGCCCCAGTGAGATAGGTGACACAGTCCAACAGATTTAGCTTCTGAAGAGCTAAGAGATGGCCAAACATAGCTGACATTGCTCTGAGACCTCCACCTGTTGCCATAACAGCTATTACTGGGACCTGTCCAAAACACAAGTATTATCCTTAGAAAGTTACTCCCTTGCTACTTAGAAAAGTCTAATTAGAGCTCTCAGAATTTCTTCAGCAGATTCATTGGAGGACAATGAATTAAATCACCACTTAGCCAATCTTTACCAGTACCTTATTGAAATTAACCTCCAGAGACTCTTTATCCCAATGCTTGGATGAGTTTGAATATGCAGTCATTTTAACCTTCCTTCCTACCTTTGCTCTCTTTAATTGGAATTGCAATGATTAAGAATAGATAATTACATGATTTTATTATAAACAACAACAAATTGCAATAAATGCAATTAAAATGAACTAAGGACGTTTTTTGAACTCTGCCGATTCTTTGGACAGCATTCATTTAACAAATATAATTCCAGTAAGAAAATAAGTTTTCCCTTAAAAAGTCACCCTGGATGTTGGCAACAAAACATACTTCAGCTTGTTATAAAGTGTTCTAATATTCTTTCTTTACCACAAAAAATGTTTACTTTTTGTTAGAAGTTTTCTGAGAAGGAAGAAAGAAAAAAAGTAAGCCTAAAAAAGTGACATTACACTGATTTAATAGGTATTTATGGGAGGTGAATTTCCAATACTCCTGTTTTCCTACTGGTTTGGGTTGCCTGACTAGGCTGTATCTAACACACTGCCTCTCATCTTGCTGGCTTGCAGCACCACACTGCTGGAAACTGCGTTTGAAGAGTGGTATTACTACGTCCTTGTTATTTGGTCCATTGAAAAGACTGGAGGGACGAACACTTGAGCTGAAGTTTTACATAAGTATGGGGTATGCCACACTGAGAGCCTCTGCTCTGCTGCCATGCAAATCAATAGGTTGGTTAGCAACGTGCAAATATTACTAGAAATTTCGAGGGCAGTTGTGCCAATCCTAATTCAATAGACCCACACCCCATGCTTGGATTCCAAAGCACAGACCTCATGTCCATGTAGATCTCTTTCCAGACGAAGAACCCTTTTCAGGGCACCAGCAACCACTCTCTTCCTCTTATGCAGGAACTCTTGCTCTCCTTGGCACAGATCATACCCTAAGCGCACATCTAGCCTTTCTGTGCTGAAACAGAAATAAATCCAGAGGCACAAAATTGGTGTTTAAAATGTATATGGATCTATTTTCAGCAACTGCAATCTAATGAATTCATAAAAAATCCTGATTCTTTGTTCTGATTTATACAGAAATGTATCTTTCATTTGCAAAGAAATCAACTTCTTTGCTTCTACATGGTCTCTTTATTGTTTCAGTGTAAGATCTACTGTCAGCTAAGGAAAATAAATATGAAAACAAAGAAGGGCTTCTGTGACTTTCAATAGCTTTGTAAGCTGAATCCTTTCTATTTCTGCTTCATATGATTTCTGAGCAAAGGATGACTTAAGCCTAACAAAGTCTTTCATGGGCATTTGTACTGCAGATTTATACAGAAACTGTACAATGAAAAAGATGTACAAATAATTTTTGTTTCTTTCTTGTCTGACACATTATTTTACAATGCAACATTTTGTCTTCCCTAGTTTATACTTCTTTCTCTTGATATCACCAGAGCCACAAGTCTGTTTTCTTAAGAGAACATGTGTCATTTGGGTGATGTATGGACTCTGATGTTTTGTTATTTCAAATTCTCTTTTCCCTCTGCCTTCTTCCTGTGCCCTTTTGGAAGAAGCTTCCAGTCTTAGTCTTCGGTTCTTTGATGCAAAGAACACTCAGTGACTAAGAGCCTCACTCACTAAGAGTTTGAAACTCTCATAATTCTTTTGCATCTTGGTGGGACTCCTTTGCCCCGAGGACATTTAGCTTTGAACTGTTGTGGTGACTCTTTAATGATGACTTAAGTATTGTTACATTTTGCCCCTAGTCTTGTGCATTCCTTATGTCTAAATAAAGGATACTCTGTTCTAGATTTCACAGTTCAAAGAGCAATAAAACCTTTAGAGAAAAAAACAACCAGTCATCTTACCAATCATTTAGTTGGAGGTACAACTGTAGTGGCACATTCTGTAAACAAAGAGATGAGAGCAGGAACATGAATGGAGGGAAAAAGAGAAGTTTTGAATCCAGATTTTCAGTGCCTCCTGGAAAGTCCCGCAACTGCCACCCTGCATACTTTTTGGTTGTTGTTTTGGGTTGTTGTTTTTGGGTTTTTTCTAATATTAATGTGTTAAATAGTGAGGGTTATTCTACTCTTCTTTCCAGATACAAATTATGAAACACTTACGTGTCTTACAGGAAGGGTTACTTTCACTTTATGTCCAACAGGGAGAAATTTCAGTGGTACCGTTAAGGTGTCACTTAAATTGCTGTTGTCATCTTCCTTATCAGAAACTTTCTATACAAAACAAAAAACATGGGTTGTATTCACAGAACAGAAACAGTGCAGTTCTTTGCTGTTCTGATCACACTGGAAGTAAGCAAGCAGTATGAACAGTAGCACTGTGTAGTGCCCCTTACCTGCAGCCTGACTTTTAGAACTGGCTCCCAAGCCTTCACACAATGGAAGTAGAAAGTATCGGTGTCCTCTGTCGTCTTCTGTGTTCTCTCATGAGACGCAGGCACCGTAAGCACGAGATTTTTACCCTCTAGTAAAAACAGCTTTGTTTAGAGAAAAATACTGCTGTTCAGGCAGAAGAGCTAACAAAGTTAGTAATTTTCTGTGGTAGCTCCTCTGTAAGATACCCCACCAGCAAATCTCCTACAGTACAGGACCTGGTACTCCTGCCTTTACCCCCTGTAGCTTGGAGTGCTCCCAGAGTCAGCATTCTCTCTTACTTCCACCAGCAAACTCTACTCTGTCCAAACTTGACCGCTCCAAGGAAGAGATGCAGAGATCAGGGCATTTCAATGCATTGCATTTTATTATTTAGATCATATATCACTATCCATATGTAATTTAGAACATTCTTAGTTGTCTCTGTACTCTAAAATGCCTCCGTCTGAGTCTAAATGACTGTAATAGGGTTGGTTTGGTCATGCCCTCAGCTCACAGAGAAATTGCCATACCTTTCAAGTATTTCCTGCTTTCATTAATGTCCACATGCACTTCCAAGCAGCAAACCTCACGGGACTGTAAAAGGCAGGAATGAGAAAGGGTGAAGAAAGCAAATAACACATCTGCTGCAAATAATGAAACATCATGCAGACAACCATCACCTATAATACAGAGCCAGCTGAACTGGTCTCAGTGCTGGGAGCAATCCAAGAGAAAATTCAGAGCTCATTATTCCAGGACAGTAGCCGAAGTTGCATTGCTTCAGAGTGTCAATACAGTGGTGCATTGTCAGAGATTGTTAACACATTCAAATTATCCCAAATCAGGAAACTCTGTACAACACACTGGTGCCCAAACACATATATCTAATAATTATTTAGGAAGGGTGGGGGAAAATACCTGATGATGAGTTTCTGTGTATTTGGCAGTGATTAGTCTACAAAGCATCTTCTTATTGGCCCTGATGTAGGGAAATCATGGATTTATTCCACCCTACCCTCCACCTGAGTCACTCCAGTTCACCTTTAATAACTCATGCCAGGACAGTTTTCCAAGTCATTTCAGGAACAATGCATGCCAATCATTGCAACTCTTATGCCTCACACAGAAAATAAGGGGGAAAGAATAGAATACGTGTTACTTTGCCTCGGGGGTATCAAGGGCTAGCATCTGGGAACCATGCACAGGCTTGGAGGAGTTGGCATGAAGTATTTGGTACTCCTTAGCTGCTGGCCAGCCCAAGGAGACAGGTAATGTACCACATGCTGACTAACACCAAAACAGGGCTCTATGTTTCAACAACTAAAATAACTCTTTATTAAAAAACTCACTTCCCAAAAAGCTGTTACATTAGATACCCTTCCAGTCATAAGCACACTGAATACCTACTATTGTCATCTACAGACCTTTTATAACCTTTGTTTTTCCTGCCAAGTGCCATGCTGTGTTACAAGAAACACAATCAGTTTGCACTTTGAACGCCAATAAATATGGGGTTCTGCAAGAGTAACCACAGCTTGGCAACATATTGACATCTGTCGTAGCTGAGGACTTCAAGGACTCACAGCTTCTGTTTTTGTATGGACAGGGCAACAGTTGAGCTGTAACAAAAGGGCACTGTCCCGTATCTCTGACTTTAAAATGCACACCATGCTCTTATCTATCATGGTAGTGTGTGTTCTTTCTATAAAATGGGGGGGAGAGGAGAGGATCAAAATGAAGCAGATGTCACTCCAAGATAAATTCTCATGTGAACCTTACCACTAGGACATCATTGGTAATGAGATGCTCTGGAGGGCCAGGACTGAAAAGACAAAAACAAATAAACAAAAAAAAGCTGTGTGAACAGCTGGATTTTGGTGTGTTTTGTTTAGTGTTTTAAATAGCAGTTATATGACCTTTCCTACTTAAAATTGAATTGCAAGTTACCACAATTTGTTTTCTAAAAGGCAAAATACATGATCCCCTGCTACGCATGTGAACCAAAATACAGCAGCCAAACAGAAAGAAAGACAAGAAAGCCCATAAAAATATTAATGCTTAAAACTATGTGCTAAGTTACAGCAGAACAAAAGCATATTGGTAAATGTGGAATCATCTCCTGCTATTAACAAATGACCATGGGGAAATTACTTGGGAAAAGCAAAGACTACTATTAATGTGTTCTGCAAACATTTATTAGGAAAGACATTTCTGACTAGTTCATATTATAATTTATGGCTGATCACAAATGAATGGCAAATAAGAATTAGCTCCCACTGTGCTATATATATGAGTGCAAAACACAGAGGTAAGCAATATAAAGTCTTTGTCCCAGATATTTTACCTTGTAAGACCCTGGTCTGTCACTGAATGGATGTGGTTATTTAATTATATGAGTAATCTGTAGAGTCTACTGACAGCATCTTTCACTAAGGCAAATATTCCAACACCCCTGTGTTACACACATTCATAAATTCTTTCATATATCTGAAAGGGCCATTGAAATTATATAGTACATAACATTTGCATGCCCAGGGTATTTTACGAAACAGCATTTCCAGGCTTAAAACTTCTATTTCACCTGTAAAATGTATTTAAGTAACTAGGTTTGATTTCCAAGGATGGACATTGCCAAAATGCCTTATAACTTGAATGGTGAAAGATGTTCCTCTAATTTCTAGTCTGAATCCAGTTCCCAAGCACTGCTTCTCATTCTGACCTTTTATATATCTGACTGTGACTGCTTCCACATTTGCAGGAGATGATTAACATCATCATACATGATACCATCTCTCAAGGTACCTCTCATAGGTAAATTAAATACATTTTCTTGAGTTTCGCTGTGGGAGAAATTAACCAAGAACACAAGCGATTTTTTTTTTCTGCCGTTTCCTCATGTTTAAGAATAAGAAGCCTTATTTACAGTTCCTTCTCCTGATAATTTTTGGCTAATGGTAAGCTCAAATATTCCAGAATGTGTAGTTTAGGGGGGTCTCTTCAACCAAGCCTGTGATAGGATTTAAAAGACAGATAAAGTTTATCTTACGGGACTTGTTCTCCTCCAGACGATGCTGATTACCACTTTGAGGGGGATGGTCTTATTTTGATTATTTGTTGATTGTATGTTTTTTCAGCTTAACTAAGCTATTGCTTAATGGGTGACTTTTCTAGTACTGTCTACATAACTTCATGTATACATTGTTATAATAATACAAGACAAGTTTTATGGTCTCTGAGAAATTCCACAATGGTCTAGGCATTGTTCAATTAATATCAACAATTTGAAGAGCACTCACATTAAGATTCACATGCATCTTGTGTGAAAGTTATCACATTGTGACAATTTTATTACATTTCCAGGACTAGATATACATGTTCAACAGAAGTTTAAGATTTGTATGAAATATACTGAAAAATGGAATTAGCTAGAGACGTTAAGGTAAAAAAGAAGTTTGAAACTGTAATTTAGGTTCACTGCTGGGACAAAGAGCTGGAAGAAGTTTCTCATCCTCTGAGGTATCATTACTCCCTGGCAGTTCTATACTTTTTAGCTTTGGAATTTTACTCACAGTCTGTCCATCCAGAATTCCACTTCCAAACTTTCCCATTTCTTAGAGCACCTCTCTGTCTAAAAAGAAATGGGTAAAATAAATATAGGTTTTTAAAGGCTGCAAGAATTTGGCAGCACAGACACACCTAAAAAGCACTTAAAGGCCTGGCATCTCTTCTGCTAATGATACCAAAAAACGTTTGTTATTGGGTCTTTCCAAAGCTGAGGTTGCAACAGAAACCACAGACTTCTGAAAGGCACATAAGATTAATAATTTCCCATTGTGTGATACGTAGAATTACACATATTTCCAAAGATACAATCAGAGAGGGACAGCTTTATTGAAAAGCAAATATAATGTCTCTCTGCGAGATAATGTGCAAGGGGGAAAGGCATTGAAGCCCAGCAACAAATGTCACTAAGACCAGAGACATTTCCACATACAAACCATTTAAATCACATTTGAACTGAATCCAGAAGAGATGAATTAGGCAAGTGACTGAAGTGGTTATTCAACCATTGTATTTCCCAGTGACTCCCCCACTGGCTGAGAAGTGCACAGCACCAGCCAGCAGGGTCACAAGGAAAATCCATGTTAACAGCTGTCAGCATGTGGGAAATAGCTGTTTTTATGGACTGTCTCCTTCCTGTAATGAGTGTGTAGCAGCAGCTCAGACAAGCCCGGGAGCTGTCACAGACCTATCCCAGCTTTGTTTACTGGGCAACTCTCTTTCATGGGCTCCTTAATAAAATGCCAAAGATGTTAGCAGGGCAGACGTTCCTTTACTATGGGTTACAGAAATCTGAATCAACTAGAAGGAAACCCAGCATGAACACCAACAGGGAAAAAAGCCTGAAAGAACCATTTAATTCAAGTGATGAGTGAGTTGTCTTCATGTTTTTAATAAATAAGTTGCCATTTAAGAGGAAATTTCTCCTAAGCATGGCAAAACTGGAATAAAGCTGAAAGGTAAGGAAGTATTTATTTGGATTCTAAAAGATAAAAGTTATTATTTACAGATTATTCCTGTTCAAATATTTTGCCCTCAGAGAGCATGAGACAGAAGCTGCTTCATTTTCTGAATTTGTAAAAAGAGATTCATGAAGTCACAAAAATACAGCAAAATTATAACTGTTTTGATAATGATACATAAGGCTACCTGTTCTTGAAGATCCAAACCCTACTTAACATGGAAGACAACGAGGACAATGAGGTCTTGTTGATCTCTCCCTGTGTTTTCAGACCTTACCTCTGATTTCAAAGCAAATGTCTCGCGGATTGTCTCCCCAGGTCTGATTCTAGCAACATTAAAAAGAACTGTGAACTGCATGTCATCTTTGGTGAGTGAATCTTCATCACACACTGCTAATTCTAAAATGTTCTGGTAGTAGAAAAAATAAATAAGAACACTTATTGAGCTTCTGTTAGGCAGAAACAAAAAAACAATTATTATAGATTTTTGCAACTGTTCCACTAGCAGAGCAGTAAGAATAAAGAAGCATGTCCTTTCCTTCAGGAGTCTGCTAATGTAGAACATTATTACACTCAATCTTGGGAAACTTGTGAAATGGAAAACAACCACCTGTAACAGAGCTTCCCACTCTCCTGAGACAGAAAAGATGCTAGTGCTCTGCACCCCACTGATAACCCATGCAAAGAACACACTCAGTTTCTTCATTCCCAAAGTTCTTCCAGTTCCACAATTTAGGGAAGGATTAAATTCGTTGTCTACACCACAGCAACTTCTCTACTCCTCCCTTAGAACCAGTGGAGGAAAAGCTCTTTCAAAGTTAGCCATGCCAAAATAGCACAGAAGTATGGTACAACAGTGCTTTTCTCACTCGGGTGACAACAAAGGGAGCCTGGACTAGCTTAGATACAGACATTTACATCACCAATGTCTGTAAATAGCTGAGAAAAACTACTTCTTATGTCTACTGTTCTGTGCAAACCAGTCTGTTAAGTAAGCGTTTTCTTAAGTTATTTAGCACAGTTGATCAACATGGTGTCAACTGAGGATTCTCAGCAATTCAAATTGGTGACAATTCTATTTTTTTACTACCTCAACTTCTCTCTGGATTCTGAAGTAGAAAGTCTCATTCCAGACAGGGTTGTCAGAATTCTTGATGGTTTTGGTCTGAAGCTTTCCAGGTGAAGCAGACGGCAGCCACAAGCGTACATAGCAGTCTGATGCAGTCACTGCAGCAGAGAAAAATTAAAAACCTGATGCCAATATTACAGATGAACAGTAGGGCTAGGCCATAATCCTGGAGATTAATAAATATTACTACTTTTTTTTTTTTAATTAGTAAAGAGATCACCATTTGGAAACAACCAAGGAAAACCATCTAATTCCTGAGTAACTACAAACTGCAAATGTACACATGCACACACAAAGTACACTAAGAGCCATGTTTCCCATGTGAAGAGAAAGAGGAAAGTGGACTATGCCCACTGACCATTCCTTGGGCATAGTCCTTACAATTGCAGTCAATGATGTTAAAAAGTTAAACTGAAACTGCAGCTGGCTCCACGAAGGGCTGTTAGGATGATTACAGGAAAGGAGAACGCATATTACAGAAAAGATCAGAGTCTGGCTTGCTCAGTTGAGTCACACAAGCATGCGGGGGGGACATAATGGCTGTCTAGAGGTGTTAGGCACTAGGCAAGATGATCTGTTGCAGCTCAAGGCCAGCATGGGCCCAAGAACTGGAGGGCACAAGCAAGTTGGAAATCTTCATTTCACTTCCATCCTATATCTATTCCTTATGGTTAGTGCGGTCAGTGCCTCGAGCAGCCATCCTTTGGGGAGAGCCGGGGTGGGGAAGTGCATTTACTTTGTGAAGCTTGACAACGGTGTGAAAGGAAATCTCCAAGGTGATGTCTTTGAGAGCTGGAGTCAGGACTTGATGGAAGATTTCTACTGCAGCCCGAGATGCCTAAATACTTCAGACTGGTATCAAGCAGTGAATAACATTGCCCCGCAAGGTTTTGGCACGAAAGTGGAACTGTCCCTTCAATAGAGTAGATAGAAGAGATCATTGAAACTCAGAAATACAGGCCTTGTCACGCTAACACCTTTCTAGTGTCCACCTCTGGATGGTGCTACCACAGGAAGCCTTTGGCAGGCAGTTGTTACTCAATCAACAGGGGATTCACTCCCTCATCCCCCTCACATCCAGGCTCAGCCCTGCAAGGCACGGATGGTGTCAGCTGTAACTCAAGTAAATCATTGCAAAATGATGCTTCTTTTTTGGCTGAGTGAGTCATTTTTCCCTAGAGGAATACACAGGCCAGAAGTTTCAAAACTGACAAAAGGCAGCTCAATGTCTCTGCCCTAACTGAGGAACTCATTGGAGACCTCTGCAAAAACGGCAGCTGAATATCTGGTCCACAGCACACCTGGAGAAGGAGACATAGGAGGCTGTGAAGGGGAGATGATAGTAAGTTAAAGACACTTGAACACAAAAGTACACAGAGAAGTCTGTTTTGCCTGCATGTTCAGCATGGGCTTAGAACTGGATCTGCAGAGGTCCTCCTTAACCAAAATCATCAATATCGTTTATTGTGACTGGTCATCTGAGAACAGCAAATATCCTGAAAGATAAGGTATTTTAGAAGGCTTGAAATTCCCTAATTTACCTTTGATTATTACGTATAATTGGTACATTTCAATAAAATGTCCCTAAATTCACAGCCTGTGTGGCAAAATTCCTGCCCAAGCAGATTCATAGATTGCGGTGTCCTAATGAAGTCTACCTTCTCTTCTTGGTCCAGAAAATCAATCTGGTTGTCTTCGTTTTTACCAGTTCCCTGAAATGCCCTGAAAGTACTAGAGATGTACTCCAGTCTAGTGATACCTGAGACATTTGACCTAATTATAGCCCTGGCATTAGTATTTCTACTGCTGTGCTTTACGTACGTTGCTTGCATACCTTCAGAACTTAAGAATATTGCTCACTGTGTAAACTCTGGAGATGACTAAAAACACAATCAAACCACAACTCACACAGGTCTCTGGACTTGATGTTCTTAGCTTGTATGATTCTTACAGAAAGCATGTGGATGGGGCAAAGCTTCATCTGCAGAGAAAACAAATGCAATAATTTGATCAGCTCAGAATACCAAAACAAGATGTATTTTGAACAGTACAGAGGACAGTCTGCCCATGTCTTTGAAGTGAGGTGACCACCCTCGAGTGGAAGTACACCACGCTAAGATGAAAACACAACAGCACGCTGGGCTGCTTGGTAAGGAGCTCGAGTAAATGAAGACAGAGAGAGAAAACATGGGCTCAGACAATGGTATGGAAAGCTTTCTTAGGCACCCCAGAGGCACTTGTTTTCAGGCAACCTGATGCATGTATGGCCACAGTGATGGTTGTACTGCCAGTTCCCCAAGGGACCTGTGCCACCCGTAGGTCAGAATGGGGACTTTGGAAGGGGATATTAGGAATTGCAGCTGCCTGCCCAGGTCATGGCACAGCTGACCTACCTAGGCCAGGACATGGTACTTACCAAAATGTGCTATAAACTTCTGACTTTGTATCTGAACTAAGATTAAATTTCCATGATGCCTGTAAGCAGGGCAAGCTCCCCAAATGGCCCTGCTGACTTTGAGGGAACAGACCACAGGCCCAGCAGAGACTCTTCTGACAAAATAAAAACTGCCCTGCTTTGCAGGTATGATATCACAAAATTCTGTATCCTTATGTATCCTGAAACTACCTAATGGGAATGGAAGCACTTCCCTTCCAGACATGAGATTTATTTCTATCACAGGCAGGCTATAATTTTAACACTATTTCAAGTTACTTGTTCCTAACCCTTAACAGTTAAAGCTTTCCAGGCTAGGCTATTCAGAAAATACTTGTCATTTTCAAAAGATGTCCTGATAAGCATGAATGAAGACATATATAAATGTAACAATCTTAATAACAAAAGCAGGGAAAATACTTAAATCTTTTTTCAAATGGATACATTTAAATTTCATTTTAACTTTCTGTTAGGTTTTTTTGTTGTTGTTTTTTTGCATGCCATTCTAGCATGGCTTGTCAGCAATACTAAGTAATAATAACACACAGTTATTACAGTCCCATTACCACTAATAAATTAAAATTTAAAGCTTGAACTACCAACTGAAATATTATCTCTATTTGCATAAACAGGGAATCTCATTACACTGTCACTAAATAATTTGACAATTTTATTTTGGAAGCACCATGACTAATTTTCCTGACAAGGAAATTATTAAGTCTGTAGATACAAACTGTTGGGGAAGGAGGAACCTCTCTACAGAAAGAGTCACTGACTACAGTTAATCTGAAATTCTTTTAAAATGAGGTGGAGACTATTGGACATGCTTATTAGAGATGAGAATAGCCTGCATTCAATTTCCTTCAGGCTTGTTTAGAGGTAAATTACATTACATAAGATGGTTATCACCTGAACTGTGAATTAGCATGTTCAAATAAAGGCTTAATATCAAATTTTATTATGTCACTTTAAAGTTACATACTTTTTAAATTCAGATTTATATTTAAGAGTTGCCCTGACCTGAGAAACCCTTGTTAAACTTATAAAATCACATTATAGTCTGTCTCTTGGCTTGTATAAAAATGCAAAGCAAATTTGTTCTTGTGTGACAAGAACTCTTTCTAATATGTTTTCCTCCAAATTTAAAACTGAAATATTTAAAACTTTCTTAGTTTAATGCATTGTGGACACTACAAGTTCCAGTTGGGACACTTCCATATTATTCTAGTTTCCCGCTGAAAGAATTTGACTTTAATTTTCCTGTGCAAATAGTTAACATAGAACTACCAGCTGGAACACTCACTCTGCATTCCTAGTGGTTTTCATTTACGTGAATTATTGGATTATGTAGACAATTACAGAGGTGAGTAGTTTTAATTAATATGTTAATTCTTAGTCATTTTGTAATCAACTTCTCCCTTGCTCAACAGAAGTCCAAACCATTCGCAGAATCTGCCTTCACTGAAGAAACAGATGTTGGCATGAAATTTGCTTTGAAACTTTCCGTGATGAAAATTTCCTAACTGCTTATAAAAATGGTGCATCTGCAGGTCATCTTCAGAGTACTCTCAGATGTGACAGATCTCATGTTTTCATCCTCTGCCACTACTGCCATAGTGCCTCACTCCTCCTCCCTTCCCCTTCCAACAGCAATCACTTTCCTTAAACATGTCAACATTTGCCAAACGATGGAAACATCATCAAAGGTGACTTTTCACTCCTCCTGATTTGGTGCAGCTTAGTCCTGGCGTTATTGCAAGAGAAAAGGCAGATTCAAGTGGAGAGTGTGGCCAGAGTAAACCCTGAGGGCTCTGTAAATCCCAAAGGAAGCCAGAAACCATCCCTCTCCCAAGACTGCAGTTACTCTAACCTGTGATAACCACTCAGAAGTGGGCTAATTCCTTTTTTCATCAGATAAAGGCAGAGCTATTTTTCTTCAACCACAGACCAGAGCAGACTCCTAGGGTCCAATTTGGATGGTCTAACATAACATCTTTGCCTGAAAGTCCTGGTACTCCAGAATACCCTTCTACAAAAAATAATTACAGTTAGAGGTACCATTTGCTATTTTCATAGCATGAAAAGCAACATGTAACTTCACAATTAATGCAACTTGATGAAGGCAGACACCCTATCCAGACAGCCCTTGGGAGAAACATGGTTTCTTGTACAGGCATGCAGAGAGTAATAAAACCCCTCTGTAAACATCCAGAGTCAAAAGCAGCTTTCCCAGAAGCACATCATTCTGTTTTTGCTGGGAAATTACTAGTGTGACACTGAGGCCAACAACAGAGTGCAGGATTCAGCTACCTGTGTATTGCTGCATCCTAAGCAATAGGCCAATAAATAGTAGCACCTCCAGAGTACCAAAGGGAAGGCTAGAACTCGGGGGGAAAAAAAAAAAGAAACCAACAAACTCCTTTTCACTTGGCAGTATTTAGCATTAAACTATATTTCTGTACTCTCAAACCAATCTTTGAGAGAGTCATTTCTGTTTAAAATACAGAAGAGTCAGTAATCAGGAGATAAAATTAGCATGTCAGAATTGCCACAGCTGTATCAAACCTTGACAGACTGAAAATTCACATCTGTTGCCACCATCTCATTGATTGTAATAATACATCCTCACAGACTTCCTTCCATAGGAATGCTGATCAGCTTTGGAAGCACACACAAATCTCTTGCTTACAGGTAGTCAGTCACTTCAGGTTTCATTCCAAAAAGACAACTTTGAGCATTTGAAATCTTCTCAAAGCTCATAAATATTGAGGAGCCTACCAAAACAGTCTGTGGATGGCAGTAAAAGAAGAAAAACCTACCAAGAGCTCATATGTTTGATTTTAGTCTTTATTGCCCCTCCATGCTGCTACTAGAAGAAAAACTCATGGCTACCTTCACTAGAAAGTCAGTATTATAGGGAAGTTTCTGCAGTCTGGGAACCTCATCCCATAACTCCCTGTTCTCTTTTTCATTTTTTTAAAATAAGTCCTTGGTTTGTACATGTTGGAAGGCTGATTGGAATGTCAGTGTTTCAGTCTCCCTGCACCAAGCATAAGCAGCTCTCTGAGCAGAGTTATCACCATGGGATAACGCCAAATTATGTTAAGCTTTAGATGAGGATTTTTCTGTCTTCTGACATTTTGAAAATAGCTGTAGGATTTGCCACTCAGCTTTACACATATGTTACAGACATGAATAATTACTTTCTTTCACAGATTACTTCTCTCTCCAGTGGTGTACTAGAAGCTGCACAATATCTTGCCTACAAGATCTCACACTAAATGTAATTATTTGGCCTATTCTTACTATTATTTTATGTTAGATACTGAGGATTTGGTCCAACTACAATTCGGCAATTTACCAAATTGAGATTGAATCTATAAATGTATAAACTGTAAGAAAGCTTCATTACCAGCCTGGTTCTAAAGCACTCTCTTCCACCTAGATCCTCCAACATCTAGTATGGGCTACTAGCCCGTTCATCAGTGAGAACACTGCTAGAAATTTGTCTTTCCAGCCAGCTGCCTACTTTCATTAAAATTAAAGGGATGAAAAGTTCTAGTGGAAAAAGTGCCTGACTGAACAAATACAGAGAACTATGAGAGTCTCATTTTGCTTGGGAATTACAATTGTCCCAAATTTTATCATTGGAAGTTGAACAGTTAGTGAGGAAATCTAATTCACCCTACAAACATATACTGTAATTTCACGTAATTGCTGATGGATTAGTTCAAGAATCATTGTGGATTTGGGATGTATCTCCTGTTCATAGGTATCAGTCACCTCTTTACGCGTATGAGTGGATCCCTCGGGGCTTTGTATTGACAAAATTTCTGAGTATTTTGCCAGATGAAAATTATTCCATAGTCCACTAAATAAAACTTCTAAAGAGGGATTATTCTTGTCTGAGCAGAAGAAAAGACCTCGATACGAAGATGAGAAGTTGTGAATTAATACTGACAATCACTTCTGTATCAATTTGGTAGCTTTCTTAAAGTGCAAAAAACTAACTGGGAGATCAGGAGGTCTTCCTAGATAGTTTGAAGTATCCACACATTTCTAAACAGGTGGGTTTTTTAATGTAAAAGAAAAACAAAAAAAAACACAAAACCACTCTGTTCTTATTTCCGTATATATTTACCAACTTATACATACTGAAACGTGCACTTGCCTACACAACAGCAGAGCCACTTGCAGTACTGAATTAATCTCTTTCCTTGGGAACAGAAGCTTTCTGACCTGAAACTATGCTTGCACTCAAACCTTTTGGCAGTGGTGCCTATTAACCAGGAGTCTGTCTGTACTCACGGAACAGCAGTTGCAGCATTGGGATGAAATGCAAGAACTTTATCATTGAAACTTTCCAGATAAAACTATACCTGAGCTATCTACCCATGTATCAGCTCCAGAACTGTCTTATTAGATACAACTTTGATCTTTAAAACTGATAGATAATATTCATATCTACAACAGTGAGATACGTCTGGATCTAACTGGTAGATGGACTAGATACAAATATTATCCAGAAAGTACATGGCATTTACAATTTATTTTCCTTGCCTGGATGTTTGAATATTTTTAATCTATCCCTTGAGCCATCCGTTCAAGCTGCTGATATTTTTCTAATCTTTCACTTTGCCTGCAAATATTACCATGGCACAATTAATGATCTCTATAGGCTCTAGCATGTAACATTGTTTCTCATTATATTCTAAGCCCACGAATGCCCATATTTCTTTTATTTGTTGCAAAATTTGACGAAGGGTTAGATACATAAAGAATGATTATCTGTAAATAATTCATGCCTTGCATTCAGACACCATGTCCATTACTTTTTTAAGATACACATGAGAAAAGAATTTTCAGCTAATAGTTCTGTTGATTTATACTAAAAGCCACCAGTTAAAATCTCTGAATGGAACTTCCTATTAGAAAACTCAAGTCCAGACATGAAATACTTCCACTAGAATTGCAAACACTGTAAACATTACATTAAAAATAGCTAGAACTAAACAGGTCAAACAGGTCATTAGATGTCTCCCCTGCAGCCAAAGTAATATAGATTATACTTTGTTGCTAGATAAAGCTGTTGGTTTATTTCATCTGGGGCAAGCAATGCTATCCAGAGAAAAGCACGCAGGAGGGCTACAGCACTTTCATTTTACGGGAGGTAAACTCTTCAAGACCAGCCTCCTCTTCCTTCACGGACTTCACTCCGGCATGTACACAACATGATAAAAGCAAAGCACCCCATTTTCTCTGTGTTTTCACTGAAGCTCACTAACATATCAGTTACTGTGGGGTGAAAGAGGACAGTGGTGAGTCTGCAAAGTTCAGGATGCCCCCGCCACACCACAGCAGCCTCTGCACCCCAGCAGATGCACGGAGGAGGGAGTTGGCTCGGGAGAGCTGGAGCAGAGATGCCCAACAGCAAGGTGCCAGGCCACAGCGAGGCGCGGGTGGCCACTCTCTTACCTTGGCTGGCGGGCTCCCCATGGCACGAAAGATGGCGGCAGCAACCGAAACCCCAATTTGGTTAACAGATCTGTCAGCTGACAAACACGCTGGCAGCTTGTTGTGCTGCTGCTGCTGCTGAAGTAACCTGAAGGACACATATAATTTATACAGGCGCCGAGCTCCACCCTCTGCCTCCTCTGTGTGGAGGAGAGCCTGCCTACATCTGAGAGGGAAAGACCTGCAATGTCAGAGGTGAGCAGAAAGGCTGACACTTTTATTATTTCTCACAATTTGCTATTGCCCCAACACCCTCCCACCAGGTTTTTGGGTTGATTCTGACATGTTCAGAAATTCTTCCTTCACTCTCATCTCTTCCACATATCTAGTCAGAAGATTAATTTTCAGTAGCTTTTAAGTTCTTCCACAAAATACTCCATGGGAAAAAAAAAAAAAAAAACAAAGGAAATGGAGAACCGAATCTCACCTGTTATAATCTCTGGTGGGAGACCAACCCAATGCCAAGCACCCTTTTCAACTTTTCCTACAACAGGGACTCAGTATATTCCCAATATATTATTAGGAATCTTTCTGACAAAAAAATCAGGACCCCTCAATTGGAAGTACCTACTGGCTGATCACCGGGCCAAGGCAGAGATGCTGGAGAAATTGAGATAAATATTGGCAGAGAAAGGGAAAGCTGCATGCCTTCTGGGCTTTTCCTCTCTACCTGCTTCTCATATGAATATGATAACTTGACATTTCCCAGCTTCCCATCCTGTTCTCCCATCAACTTGCTGTTGACAGTGCTGGGTCCTAAGGCATCCCCTGAAGATGGCAGAGGCACGGCTTCCTCCACTTCTCCCATGCCTTCTGTGACCTGCTGACAGGGTGCGTGTCAGGACATTGCTCCAGGCAATCTGCTCTGTCTGCACCTTAATCCACACTTGCAATTTCATGGTGTACAGACCCAGACTTGGAAAAGGCCTGGAGGCCACCATAAGATTTCAGTAAGGTATGTTCTCACTGGGGCATAGTAATACCAGATAGGATCAAGCCTCACAAAACAGCCAGTGGACACCTTAAACAGATGGAGAATGTCATGAGTTAATTTTCATCAAATACTACTTAAGAATTTGGCTTTTGACATGAGAAGAAAAAATTAATTACAACAACAAGAGTTGTTTAGGAAAATAGGTTTACCTGAAATCTTTGGTTTCAGATTTTTCATGAAACTCAGATACACACTGTGGATCATCCACTTTGTAAAATATTTTCCACAAAAAACTGTCACCAGTTAAAATCAGTTTCAGACAGATGCTCCTGGGCTTCTGCAAGTGGCAGAAGTGACAACCAACCACTCAAATTGACATTTCGCAGACTCTGCTCTGGAAAGCAGCACCATGCTCACCACCAGTGAGGACTAGATGCACTAGGTTGAAATCTTTGAAATATGAAAAAGAAAGGTATCTCGAATAAAGGTCTGGTGTTGACGTGCAGCATATCAAAGGGCAGTTACAAAGCTCACAGAAAAATCAACCAAAACTCATTTGAAAGAAATGTGGAGTTCAGAGCAATTCACTGTGCAAGCCTGCAGGTCTCCTGCAGTAACACTGTTTTAACAGCCTCACTTGGGCATTTTTATAGGACCAGTGAAAACTGCAGCGCACACACTCATCTTCTTGCTTCCATGGACACAGGAGTCTGTCCCACATCCCATTTCCAGAGATAAAGAAAAAAGCAGAGAATAAAGGAAAAAAGCTCTTATTCAGAGAGCAGTCTTGGTTTTCTACTTTTGTATTGCTGTTGCAGCTTTGATCAGACATCCTGCTGCTCTAGTGAACTGAGAGACTAAAGTAGTACATTGAAAAATTTAGCTCCTAAAGAGAAGGCAAGTGGAAAACCAGCCAGAGAACAATGAACTCCACTCAAAGAGTGGTATGTCTGCCTGGAAACAGAGCAACACATTAAAAACAGAACAGCTGCAGCAGGGAGACCCATGTCTTAATGGAACAGGACAGAAGAAAAAAAGCTCCCAGAATGCTTTCAAATCAAGGTGCAAAAGTTATTTTGGAGAGCTATGGAACTAATTTTTCCAATAACCCCTCCAAGAACTTAATGTTTCCAGTAAATCAGCATGGCCAAAATACATGAAATGTTTTGTGTTTCTTGTCAACAAGCACGCTGACAACTACTACATCCATTTCCTCCTGGACATCAGGGAGATGGGCCATGTGACATCAGGGCTTGCTGCAGACACCAAAACTGTACAGCATGTGGAAACACAAAGTCAGCTGTGCAAAGGACCAACAAAACTAAAAGGTTAAACCTGAACCAAAGAGGGCACAGCAGAATATGTTAGTGAACTAGATAATAACCAGGTAATAACTTCAAGATGGTACAGAAAGTCCTCCCCCCTCCCCTTTTTAGAGGGAGGACATAGTCATGCCAGACTTATACTAGTGGAGTTAGAAAATATGATACTGTACCTGCAGCATCAGATTGTAAAAGACAGTTCAGGAGATTCAAAGAGAAGAGGTATTCTAGAAAGATCTTACTTGTTAATTAAGACAGTCTCATTCCATATTTGTGACTGAATCCTACTTCTTTTCCAAACTACTATTAAGAAAGTACTTGGAAATAAGCTGGGGTGGAGGAAGAGAAAAAAAGACATATCAAATTACACTGAGGTTAAATTGGTTCATGCACTACCTGTTGGCATTTGGGTAATGCTCACAAGAGACCATGTGAAACAGAATCGGAACGGAAGGAATGCAAGCCCACGCTGCAAGCTCAGCATGAAAGAAATAAAAGTCAATTAATATAGTGTTCAGCTCCATGCAATTTACCCAGTGGGCTGCTCACTAACTGCCCCTTGCAGGAAGCTGCTGAGCTGCCAAAAACCAAGCAGCAGAGTGGCAGCAACTCAAATTAATGTGAACTGGACTATCCTCCTGGTGGCATAAACTGAAAAGCTAACAGGGACAGAACCTACAACGGATACAGAAGTCTCATTTAGTGGACATCATTATTTGCCCCAGCAATGGCACTGCAAAATTTCAAACTCAGCTTTGGTGTACAAAAACTGCCCTCACTGAGGCACTGTGTTCATAGTCCTTCCACCCTTGGTCTCAACACCTTCATGAGGAAGGATGGCCGTTACCAAAGCACTCTCCTATAAATATAAACTTCCCATAACTTTGTTTCAGAAAAGTTTTTCATTCATTCCATAAAAGCTTTTAAATAGAGATAAGTGATGGGTCTTTCTAGGACTGGATGCAGCCACACCACTGAGTAGGTGGAGGTGGAAGACTGCATTTTGAGGAGATGTATTGTTTTGCCAGACAGAGACAATGGGAGATAACAGTCACTTTCTTTTTGCCTCATAAGTCAGTCTGTAGCTTATTCAGCTCAGTGGCTAGGTTAGGAAAATTATAGTTATCTAAGAAAATAAATGTGTATAGTCAAATAAAAACCAATTTTTTTAAATGTTCTCAGAAATTGAGAAAAAAAGTAATTTTTTCCCTAGCTCACCCCCAAATACTTTTTCCCATATTTGTTTTCTTTAACCACTGTAAAAAATAATCCAAACAACAACAAAAACTTCATTAAAATCTATCTCAATTTTTCAATTCAAAATTACCATGTGAAACTAGGAGCTATAAAGCAAGCTTCAGAAATGCCACATTTAGGACATGTAACATTTAATTTTGAAATAAAAGCTTTTCATTGTTTCCCCCTTGCCCCATTCTGAGCAAACAACATAGACATTCTGAAATTATTTTAGATCTTTGAATACTTTCCAAACAACCATTTTCAGAACCTGCTGTTAATTAGAACAAAATACCAGGTTGTCTATCTGAGCAGCAATCAGGTGATAACATTTGTAAATGAACTGTCCTTCTGGCTATCAAGATTATCCCTGTTTCAGAAAAGTAAAAGGTGTTATATCCTCTTACCTATCTCCTGAACCACTGTTATCTTAAACAAAGACTTCATACAGTAAATCCAGTATCACTGGCTCTTTTTCCTGGCCAGAGTGAGAGAGCTACTAATTTCCTTAGGGGCTTTGCAGGTGTGGTTGTAAATATGGCAAGATAGTGATCTTTGCAGCTTCACGATGGGAGGAAGCTGCTTATTACTTACCTGGGGTATCTGAGGACTGCAGTGTTACCTTTCCAAGACACGTCAATGTAAAGCCACACATTGAAACCTGCCGTGTTTATGTTTAGAAATTGTTCTTTTATTTTAAACCAAGTGATTGCAGAGCATCTAATTGAAATAAGAATTGAGTAAGATATTTCAATGTCATTCCACTCAAGCCAGTTTCTCAAACCTTTATCGTTAGATCTTATTCAAATAGTCTGACACTGATGTCAGTATAAAATTGCTTGTGCAAAGACCTCAGAAGAGTTAGGTAAGTATTACACTTCACCACTTGGCTGACAGGAACACTTGACTTATGGTTATGGTATTCAGCTTCAAATTATCAAGAGAAGGGTTTCTTTCTTAGTTGCCACCTACCTCTTGTATTTATTTAATAGTCACTTTTTTAGAATCAAGAGAGTAACTCTTGCTTTCTGTTATTGTTTTTCAATCTCTATGACTACGTGTTCTTTGGGGCAGGATCTGCTAAGGACATGTTTGCTACTGAAAGTTATTATACTGGGCAAGAGTAATTAAAAAGCAAAGGTTGCAGTGATAATATGCCAGGTACAGCAGCATTTCCTTTCTGTTTCTGTCCAATCCTCTTTCAACCCTGTATGTGGGTTTTTTCAAGGTCCAACCTTTGCCTGAGCACAGCCCTTAGATATTGGCTGAGAAAGAAATAAAAATATATACAATTATTTATTTCAAATAATATGGAAGTCATTAAGGGTTCAATTAATGCATTCCTGGCAGTAATTTATTGTCTAAGAAGCCCTTCAAAAACAGCAAGACTAAAACAGTGGCAGGCATCCTCACTGTGCTATTCTGTAGGTTGGTACTGCCAATGGGTAGGCTTCTTAACTAAAGCTGGTATCAGCCAACCTATGTCCTGGCCTAGGTAATCTGGAACATTTTAGTGAAGTGTAAATGTAAGAAAACCACTGAACTGAGCATAGAGGCAAGGCAAAGAAATATACAAACAGCCAATTCAGGGAGAACTAAATGCATTCAAGTATATCACCAGTAGCTCTGGAAATACCTGCAAAGTGTGCCTTTATAGCAGGCACACTGATCACTAAGAGCAAGTGAATACTGACACAGAATCCTTGGTAAATATCTGAAAATCCTCAAGTCTTAAAAATACCTAATGGCAAAGATTCATGTTGCAGCAGGAAATCTAAGAGCTAGCTGTTGCTAAAACAGGAGGTTTTGCTCCAGTCAACTCCCAAGTTTAGGAAGCCCTGCTCCCACTTGGCAGTACTGGCTCTGGAACTCCTCTGGCAAAATGCTACACTCATTTGAGGGGCTGAAGCAACAGAAAACTACTTTTCTCCTTTTCCTGAGGAATTTCCAGGGCTGCCCTTCTGCAGTGGCATGCAGCCATGACCTCAGCTGGAGCTCAGAAGTGGGAATCTGACCATGGACAAGCAGCATTGTCTGTAAGAGCTGTCAAAGCATCAGCACTCCGAGGGAAATGAGTATCAGAGGTGGGAAACACATTAGACAATTCAGTGCACATTCCTGCAAGTGGATCATTACCATCCACTGATCCCACTAGCAGGAAGTCACAGGGCTTTTCACTACCTCTTTGTAGGTAGTGTAGGTCTTCTAAGTTTATTGAAAGTTCGTCACATTTGAAAACTGAATTTTTCCCTTTCTTCATTTATGTCCTTTTTTTTAAATACAAAAACTCCAGACATCAACCAAGCTATATGAACAATTTAAAACAGAATAACCAGAGTTTGACTTAGTCATTAGAGTTATTACGAGCTTTGCAAGCTTATTTACAGCAATTAAGAGCCCTGTGACTCACTTCTGGTGAATAACTTCTGACAGCAGAAGAAAACTTCAGGGGTTCTACAGAAGATTTGAATACAAAAGCACCTTCTGCATTGATGCTTATCCCTGTAGAAAATATTTCTGATGAGAAAAATTTCTCACTTAGGTGTGTGTCTCTTCTTCTACTCAACTTGTACCATTTCTGTGACAAAAAGAAGTAAAAGTTTTCCTAATAGAGCAACTGGGAATTTGCCTTGCTGAAAGCACTCTCAGCTTAATTCCAGTGGTATGAAAGCAGCTTTCCGCCACCTGCTACCCTTAAGCCAGCAGAGAAGGCAGACTAGTGTGAGCAGAGAGCCTGGCACTTGAAACACAGTGAGCATCTCAGCTGGTCTCAGGAAAGCTGCCCTAACCTGTGCCAAGGCAGAGTCATCCACGGAGCCTGATATTATCTCTGAATGTCTCTGTGTATGCATATTAGGTCAGGGTTAATTCCTCTGTTTCAGCAGCATATAAAACATGACACTTGCATAACACGGCAATTTTAAATGCTTTCGGTCAGTAGAAAAAATATTTTTACATACATAGATCTTTTTTAACCTCTTCACTTATATAATACCTTCAGAATTCTGAAGCTCCAAAGATTTTTACAAAGTGCTTCTTGAAACCTGAGAACCTAGAATAGAAAATTAAACCAAAGCCAAGAGAAATGTATAGCCTTCAGCATCTCAAGGAAATAGCATGTTTTTAACTGTAGGCCTCCCACATTCATGGTCTATGTGGCAGGTAAGACATGATATGGCCAACAAGAGAAAAAATTTTTGTGTAGATCATGAAAAGCAGAGTCTGTTCAGAGCAGAACATTAAATTAAGCTACCTACACTGCCTCATTTGGCAGAGGATTCCAGACCTATGTGCCAAAGGCCCGAAATTAGATCTCCTGGACCTAGCCAGGAAGGCTAGGGGGAGCTGGGAGAGATGCATTCACTCAGAGACTCTAGCTTCCAGGGGCAGAGATCTGATGGAAGACTAGATTTCAGATGATCACCTCTCCCATAAACAGCTCCAGGAAGCTCACCCACAGCCTGCCAACGCAGCAGAGCACAAAGCACTGCTGGTGTGCTCCCTGCAACACACACAATTTGTACTCTGCAACCCTTCTCCATGCAACAGACACATTGCAAAGTGGCAGAGACCCTTGCTTTGTATGATTCAAATCCACTAATTGTTGGTCTTCCCTACTGTGTAGTTACACACATACTGAATGCATTTGTCAGCCAAGTACTAGCAAGCAAACTGTGAACCACAAAAAGGTAAAATGTCCTGCACCAGTGTTGGGAACTGCAATGTTCATCCCACAGAGGAAATCATGTTGGCACACCTCCCTAAAAAGATTTCACTCCCATATACAGGAAATATTTTGAAACATTTCTGGGTTGATGCCTCAGCTGACATGCCAGGACCCTGCCTACACAGCTGTTTTGGCTCAGCAGCCCCCTGGGCATGCTGGGAGCTCCAGAGCTAAGAGATCTAGGAAGCTGGAAGCAAAGGAATTGACCAACAGCCTCAGAACATCTAATGGGCATCTCACTCACCTGCTGACCAGCCTAGGGGGTAGCCCCTGGCAAATGGGACAATCCAGCAGTGTCTTGTCATCACAGAATGATGGGTAAGCCAGAGGAACAGGCCAGGTGGGTCAGCAAGGCATACGAAAGCATGACAGCTTTCCAAGCAGGTTTCCATGAAGCAGGAGAACCAGCCAACCCAGCAATACAGAATCCAATCAACATTTTTAAACGGAGAAGTGTTGCATCAGAAAATGTATGATCAGCTCTGTTCATCAGACACCGCTTCCTCACGTACGCTGAAACTGGGAATGGGAAGTACCTGACTGTTGATAACACACCGCATATTTCCTCCTCCTCAGACCTGATACACAAACAGCTGACAACATGGACAGATATGTGGAGCAGGGAATGCCTTGTGCAACAACTTGCTTACAGTAAAAAGAGGAGAGAGGAAATAAGATTTAAAATGGTAATGTACCCCCTGCTCTTTGACTCCGTCATAAATCCTTTGTACATCTTAGGAAAGTTAGTGAGAAATCTGTTGTGTGAAATGAAAGTAGCAACAGCCAGTTCACCTGAGATCACAGAAACTGCTGCAAGTCAGAGGAAAGACAAACTAATATTGTAAAGAAAAAGAAAATTATTCTGTTGTTGCTTATGAACACAAACATTGTATACCAACATTGTATACTGAGAAATTGAATGTATTCCCCATTAAGTGTCTGTATTGTGGAAGGCATCAGTTTACCCAAGGTCCAGAGAGCACCAAAAGGTCCACTAGCCATGGCATAGATCAGAAATGTGTCCCACCCTCTGAATTAATACTTTAAGACGCTTCTTGTTCCACACAGGACATTGTTTAACCTTATGTGGCTCTGAATCAAATTAAATGAATGGTTGCATTACATTATTACAGATGCAGCTAAATGCTCTTCACTCGTCCCAAGCAAACATCCTTCAGCTCTGGGGGGAATAACCTGGGAGTCAAAAAGTTAATTAATGGTTTCACATGGCACCAGTGACAGTCTCTAAGAAGCAGTGAGCAGGGCAGCTTAATTTTCATTCAATATACTCATGTACTAGGAAGTCTATATTAATAACTTCAACAGAAGATACTATGGCCTCCACTGCAAAACCAAGAAACAAAGATACTGTAAAGCAATTTGATGCTTTCCTAAATAGGAGTAGATCTTAAGAGCTATTAACAACCCCTTTCATCCCCAACACTTGAAAGAAGAACTGTACAGGTGAATCCATGCCAATCCATTTCAGACTCTAGTGACAGGAATATCTATTTGATATCTTAATTCTAGTTCTGGTCATGATCATTTGAGCTCCACTTCCTTCCTTCTGATATACGCAGTCATCGCCATTATGTGGTCTGTCTTTGTCAGGACAGGGTTTAATGAAAAACATTCTAACAACAGAGCATCTTGGGGTTTTTATTGCTAGCTGTGTAGAGCTCAGCACAATTAAAATCCTCATCACACACTCTGTCTCTTGTCCCTCACCACTCCAGATTACTGAGGGGAGCTAATCAAAATTCAGCCAGTCAAAAAACAATCCACAGTAAAATGCTGAAAGTTCAAAGCCATGTCTTTGCTGTTGGAAAAGATGTGCTAAAAAGATTAAGAGACATCTTCCTGATCTGCAGCTACTGGTAATTCACTAGTAGGTCTTGTGCTTAGACAATTCCAGCTTTTCTGCTATCCATTTAATAGTTAACATATGCATTTAAAAAGCCAAAAGCTTTCATCTTCTCAGACACTTGGAACAGTCTAATTGATATTAATAGGATAATTCACAGGTAAAGTGCCACCTCAGGTGCACCAGTGCTTGATGAACTGAAGCACAACCAAACAGAAAAAGGAATATGCACAAAACATCAGCCCATTTTCCCCTCTCTGCTCCCTGTGAAAACCAAATGTATCACATTTTTTTCATAGGTTTAATTATTGTTAAACTCCTGTTCCTTTACTTCTATTTTTTCATGCGTGTTGGTGTTTGTGTTGGTGTTCATGCGTTCTATTTAGACTACAGATCTTTTTCAGAGCAAGGTCTCCAGCTTTTCTGGGAACTTCTATCACTTTTAACAAATCACTTCTCTCTTGACTTTTCACAGTGCCACAGTGCCACAAATGTCAATAAATTCTATTTCTGATCTTGAAACCTGTGTTAAAGCTAAACTATGTATCTTCCCTCCTACACCTTCCTTTCACATAGTGACCCCTGACTTTTCTCAGCCTCCACACCACATTTCCCCCCCATGTGATAACTAAATTTAAATCAAAACTGGATGATTCTCTTTTATGTGTAGCTCAATCAAACATGGGAAAAATGCATACATTGGGTGGGCCCAACTAAATATTCATAGATGGCTTTTGTTTAAAAAATCTCTTTTTCTTCTATATTCACTATTTTCCTTACATATAAACATATTTTAGAAACCTGTAGTTGACCTATAACCACAGGCAGTGATGGTGTCTGTGCTTCATAAAAAGCTTCAGATGAAGAGCCAAACTGTTCCCATTATTTCAAGAAGATTCACTTTTTAATCTATGTTAGAAACTAACAATGAAATGTCCTTGGCACTGATATATAGCGCACCTCTTCCAAAAAATATGGAGTACTACAGCTTCCCAGATAATACCTTGCACAAGACAACACATAAAAGTTTCCTCAGAAGGGGCCTTGGTTCCAGGGCCTGAGGTTCATAGAACCACAAGGGGAGGAAACACCCGTCCTTCCGCTGTTTCACAGCTTTCTTCCCCAAGCAAACATTTTGAAGGCAGTTCCTGGAGACAAACCTTGAAGGTTTCCTCAGCCAGTTTCCATTTCTTATTGGTATTCCTATAGTAGAGGCACCAACCGTTCATTTGCATCTCCTCTGTGTCAGAGGGTTTCAGTCTTTCCTGTTTATAGTTTATATACCATCATGGCAGCAGTGCCATTAGGATAATTATAGTTATGTTAGGATTCCCCTGCACACTACCAGGAGACGCTTTGTCTTAGATAATGAGGTCAGCAATTTCCAAGATTTGCAGAACAAGGACAAATTGTTTTGGCAATACGCCCAACTTACTCCCAAGCTTGACCTACCACCTTCCCCTACAGGAGACCCCATCTCTTATTCTGTATTCTGTTTATACCTTCTGCTTTAGGCTCTTCTTCCTCCAGGATGAACCACACCATGTTTTATCCTCTTCAGAAGCTCCCATACTGAAGGCCACCACCAGCATAGAGGCCAATGGAAAATTCTTCCAGTTAAGATAACCACAGAAGGAAGGGTGAGGAGGAAATAGGAGAAATCACAGCCAAAATCATATCTGAGTAAGTTTTCCTAAATAAACATCAGTGGAACATACTCCTAAGCTGGTTTTACATTGCAAGTAGCAAGAGGAATCACAAAATAAGCTACTATTCACAAATGTACACACAAATGGACCCACAAACCATCTTCCAAACCCACCTGTTGCACTGTTGCTGCCTCTGCAAGGAACAGGACATCTCAGCTCTACTGCAGCTTGTGAGATCTGATAGTCCAGGTTTTATTTAGCATTTAATCTCACGTCACATTCAAGGCCAGACAAACACAGCTAATTCCTCAATTCATACCATTGCACTGAAATTCACACTGAGGCACCCAAATTTCAGAGCACCATGCTTTGTAGACCTAATAATTCTAAATATGACTTGACTGTGCACTTAAATTGAAGATCTGGCCCTCAAAACAGACATATTACAAGTGAATTCCTTGTCCGAACAGAACTGGTAGCAAAATTGGCACTAAGAAATACACATCTTGGACCAGCTCTATCGATCTCAGCTGCTCTGCAGAGAGTAAGCTCCACACAAAGCAGAGCAGCTGGCTTAGGGAAAGCATTGCAACTACCTAATGTGCTAACCAGCAAAACAAAGCACCATGCACTCTCCATGGGTGTTAAGCCATTGCCATACATGTATGCTTCCTATAAAACAATAATCCCACCTACACGGTCTACCGGGGTGTTAGCACAGGGCCTGCTACTCCAGGCTCACTTACCACTCACAGAAGAAACAATGCACACCAACACTTAGCACTGCATGATATTTTTCAGCCTTTTGACACACCCTGAGCCAGATATCATCTGCTTGGGCTAAGGCTTGTATTGTATCTGTACACAACTGTTTCTCTTACTGTTGCTATAGCTGTACATTATGAAACTCCTTAAATACGCAATACATCAGTTTTTGGCACAGCTCTCTTGAGCAGGTGTGTTGTGCAATGCATTCTTCAGAACTAGCAGGGATTAAACAGCATTTTGTGGGTCCCAGGAGATGCAGTTTATATTGCTCTGAGCACCATAAGGCCAAGTTTCCTCTACTCAGCAGAGCCAAAGGGTGTTGCAAATTCAGATACACAAAGACAGAAGGAGAAAAGAAGAACTGTGACTGAAGTTTAGAACAAGTCCAGCACAGATGAATTTTTAAATTTCTAACTTGCAACAATTTAAGATAAAGCTTTCTATACAAGCATGCTCCAAAATGCAGACATCTGGAGGAAAAGTGCTTCTGGCCTAAAAATATTCTGACGTATTCCAGGAAGGTAAAGGAAGCTGAGAAAGAGATGTTTTGTGTAAAATATCTTCCTAAAACTCTCCTGTGAAGCTTTTATGACCTTGTCACTTTTACTGAAGTGTCTCTTTAGATAATACCACATGGTTGGGATACTTTGAAAACTTGGAATTGCTAGGCTTTATTGCTAGAGGGTTTGGTGCCTTAAAACACAGTGACACCATGTGGGCAATCGCTTAGGATGGCAACAACGTGCTAATGGAAAGGACAGGGTCCAATTTTATCATTTTTCTTTGGCTTTATTGAATTTGTCTTAGGCATGTTTGAAACTATATAAACTAGTGAGAGTAAACTACGTTAGAATCTTCTTCTGAACAGGTAAGCAAAGCCAAAGCCAATGACCATTTCAGATTTCAGCATATGTTCAAAAGTCTCAATTTTGCAAAATTGTCCAGTAAAACCTATCTGTAAGTTCAGCAAGTAAATACCCATAAGAACAGTTTGCATGTATGTCAAAACATCATATTCACTTGGCAGATGCAAGCAACTTGCAGAACTATGACTCCACATTCTCAAAAAAGCACATCTGGAAGTTGCACTTAAATATCTATGATTTAATTCTGCAGCAGTATCATAAAAACTTGCAATTAATTTTTAAAATGGAGATATATTTGCCTTACTCTCATGGCTTGTTTTTCTTCCAAATAGATGCAGATACCCCTACTTATTTTTACAGATATTTCTGGGTGAAGTAGTTAAGTCACAAGTGGGAATATTGCTGCTAGGAATGTTCTCAGTAGGTTTGTTATCACTCTGCATTATATAATATGGTGACTGATGTGATGAATCATCTCTCTCTAGCATAGTCCTTTTTTCCAAATAAGGTGCTGCACACTGGAAAGGTTCAGCTCATCACAAATGGTAAGAATGGGCAGATCTCTTTGAAAGACAGACACACACACAGGCAGACAAATAGGCAGATGAAAACTGAACACAGAATATCCCTCAAAAAGAAAGAGAATAATATATTAGCTCTTCACAGAGAATATAATCGCTCAGTAGTACTATCAAAAAAAAAATTTTCATTAAGAAATGTGTATTTTGAGGCAGCATTCAGAACACCTTGCTCTCTAGAGCAGAAAGGAAGTGAAAACACAACAGTATGACTCCCAGTTGCACAGGCTTTGCAAAGTCAGTGTGCCATCAATGTTGCCTTTTTTACTGATTAGTTAGATAACATGCTGGTGTCATTTTTTCTATTCTGTATTGAACTCCTGGAGAGCAATTTATGTCAATATTATCACAGTACATCTGAATGTAAATGAAATAGGTTAATTTGAAAGATTAAAAGGCTTTTCACCTACATATATAATAGTTTCACCTATATACGTAGCAGTTAGAGCCTAGGATGTACCAGCTAATTAGATACAGGACTTTCTGACTGTTCAAAACAGGAGTTTGAGTTGAGGAAGACTACTGACCTGACCCTTCAAATTTTGTCACCCTGACTAGCGAGATTATGCTGCCATCTTGTGACCTGTAAATTTTACTTAGCTACAAGTGACAGATTTTTTTCCCCTGGACTGGGAGGACAGTGTACATGATCTCCCTGGTACAGAGGTGCAGTAATGATGCTTTGAGCAACTAAGCCCTCTTTTATATTCAGACCCACACTGTCTCTCCTTAGCTTTCTTATCTGTCTCTCATGGGCTGCTCTTTTCAATATCAGTCAACATGATTGCTAAAGTGCTGTCCATGGACAGGCCTGAGTAGACAGTAGAGGCAACTCTGCAGAGGGGATGAAGCCCACAGTTTAAAGGACTACGGGTTTGTAATAAAGGCTAAAGAATGTCCCCTGGCTGCCAGGAGAATCATATGATCTGGAAAGCAAAATACACACTTAGCCAGCAGTTGAAAATTACAGTATACACTTAAAAAAACAACAAAAAAAGGACATATTCTTTACAGCTGGGAAGCATTATTATAAATGATTACATAGTTTTGTACATTGAGGATAAAATTTTCCTCTCCATCTTCTCAAGTGTAAAGTTTGTATATTTATGGTAACATTTTTCTTGCTTGAAAAAAAAATGATGCTATGTGATTCACTGTATTCTGAATCTAAATAGGGTCGTTCCATCTGGTCACATAAAATAAAATAGCTGTATGTCAAATGGTTATACTGTTCCCTGAACAATACAGACTTCAGCTGCGCAGTGACTGCTTACACAGCATTTTGCAATACCTGGAAAAAGGTTCGTGTGGCTGCAATCACATTGAAAAGCAAGCTGGGATCCCCTCTCCTAGGAACGCCCCATTCTTTCCTCATACCCCAACCACATGTGCTCCCATCAGTGTGTATTCCCACAGCACTTTTGAACTGAAGACACAGAACCAAACCCTGAAGTGCTGGCAATACGAAATGCATGGCAAGGCAGGAGCAGGCACATACCAGGAACAAGCAGGCTTGAGGGCTCTGAGCCAACAAGGCAGCTGCTCTGAGCTCACATACATTGCTTGGGAGAGCCCACAGACAGCACGCATAGCTAAAAGGTTCCCTCAACACCTCTACCTGGAGACAAACCAGCAGTCTTTCCCCACTATCAAAGCCTCAACCACCATTATACACCCAAATCATATTTCCTTTCAAATCCTTGTTTACCAAAGTAAACCAAAGCATCCTGCACTTAGTTAGTGATCAGAGTTTCCAGGACATACTGTATTTTCTTCGGGATACGGCAGAGCAGAATAAGAGCTCCCAACTAGCCACTGAAGGTTATGTTTACCCATACAGTAAACCATGATTCTAGAATATGGAAAGAGGAAAAATTAATCTCTATACTCACCCAGCAACCATCTCTGAAAGATGCTGATCACTTTGGCACCAACCTAATACTTGTAGATGTGTAAAATCCCACTGATAACAATTGGAAGTCCTTCAGGATATGTGCCATTTTTTCTCATAGTAACCTCATGGTCAAAAATCCTGGAGACCGTGTTCAGGACTCCACCTAGTGAGCTGAAACAAGAAGTCTTTAGAGCAGACAGATACTGCTAAAGAGACCCTTCCTTTCCTCTGACAGGGGTAGAAGACCAACTTAAGACAGCAGAAGGTATTCTGTTGTCAGAAAACCTCTGTGAATCCAAATTATGTTCAGGGACTGCTGATATTTTTAGTGCTATGGAAATAAGCCAGATACATTGGAAATCCATAGCTGGCAAGGATATACCCTTTCTCTCTTGCAAACTTAATCCACATACAGAAATGGACAGCCACATATTAATGAAAGAGGTAGTATTTCCCTGTAGAAATCCTTGTCGTGTCAGCATTTGCATCTCCATATTCTTAAAGCCCAGTTCCAGACATACAGATATTTAATTTTTAGATAAAATCCACCTCTGCAACAAGAGTTTGTGCTGGGTTTGCCATTTCTTCCTCATTTCAAAAGGAGGGCTTAAGAGCTACCAGTAGCATTGAGCGATCCCTCCTGCCCTGAAGCAAATATGATCTTTAAATCTTTCTAATATATAATCTCCACTCTATTGCAGTAATATATCAGGCTCTTCCTTCTCCGATACAGTCTGCTCCCAGAACGGATTCAGGCTGCAGCAGCAGTGTTAATCCACAGTCAGTGGATTAACAGAGGAGTTAAGTCCATATCAGTGCTAAGTGAAGTATGTTGCATTTTGAAAGTCTACTAATCAGACAAAAGCCTGAGATCTGGTAATTAATAGATTTCCTTTCAACATACCTCACCACAATAATCTGATCACCTGTATTAGAAGAGACACAGAACTCATTTTGCAAAGTTTGTCGAGAATAAGAACTCAACATAAAGCTGGCATTCTTCTAAAGAGAGACATGAGGAAACAAAGAAAAGCAGAATTCAGGAAACCTAATGGAGGGAAACAAACTAAAATAGGAGGAGAATAAAACAAAGGACCAAGAAGCGATAAACTGCAGAAGCTCAGACCTCTGGTTGTCTGGGGGCAACTGCAGAAGAGAATTTTGGTTTGGTCTGTGGCTCTTGCCTGAAAGTGGAAGTAGGTACATGCTGTGCCTGCTGTTTCTATGGTACTGGCAGAAGACAGAGCTGAGGGTGCTGAAGAATTGCCACCCAAGCAAACAGCATCATGACATCTAAGCTCATCAAAGCATCTCTTGTTTCAGAGAAACATTTTTTTAGATTATTATTGGCTTTTCAGAAAACAGAGCTTTTTTCCTTCTGTTTTTCAGCTGAGAAGTTTGTTTGGAGGCACACAACCACATACTATCAGTTTCAGAGGCATGAAAATATTGAAAACATCCTTAAATATGCTTTCAGTTTTTACACCCCTTCAATGAAAACCTAAAATCCTTGAAGAAAAATCTTGCAAAGATAAAAGTATTCCTGACTGTCTCCACATGGAATCTTGCACTGCAGAACTGGGGACTGCAGCAAGGAGAAACCATCTTTACCATCCACAAACACTCATCTGCTCCCAGAAGAACTATATTTCACATACTAAGTAACATTCTATCTTGAATCTCCTTGACCCTGGGATCTGTACATGCAGTGACCCTCAGAAAAATCACTCTGTTTTTCAGGTGCAGCAGGAGGCTCTGTCCTCCAGGAACACCACCTCATGAGGAGAATTCTGCACTGTTCTACAGACAGAATAGCAGGAAAGCAGCTGAGACATGCACAGGCACTGCTCAGGTCACGACTGTATGTACACTGATTCACCCTTAACATCTTCCTCAGAGGTCACAAAAGAAACATGTTTTACTACATGAGAGCTACATGAAATGACCCTGTTGCCAAACCTGGCTAAGAGCTGGAGGAGCTGCAGAGTATACACAGGATTTGTGAGACTAACCTCTGGATTCCTTTCAGAGCCCAGGAAATTGCAATCCTTTGAGGTATGGACTGATGTTCATTCACAATGCAAAATGATGTTCTTCTGCAGAGAGAAGAAGAAAAGCAAAGCAGAAGCACTGGAAAGCCAAATAGCTTTATGTGGAGAACTGAGAGGAATGAAGAAGGACAATAGTGGTCTTAAAAAATTCTACTCTCAACCCAGCTGAAGGGAGAACCTGCACATGCAAAGTACTGGGAGCAAATTACTTAAAAAGTCAAATGTTCTAAACAGTTCAAGCTATCTTTCTTAAAAGTGTGATTTGAAAGGTGGATTGGTATTACCTGCCTCAGCCCATCATCATCCTCTCTGTGGTGTCTGTTATAAGGCTAGTAAGGCAGACAGAAATGATAAAAATACCAGAAAGCAAATGGAACAAGCAGCAAATGAAGCAGAGAGAGAAGACAGCTCTGGCCTGAGTATGACTGAACTCTCACTGTGTGGTAACTATTAGGCACCAGCACCTTTCAGGTTCAAAGCTTTCTCTCAGGCCTCAGAAGAGGAAAAAGCCATGTAAGGAGATGAAGGGAGTTGGCTTTTTCCAAGCGGTTCTTTTGCGAGTGGAAAGTGTTTTTTAGGCTACACAAAACACACCTTAGAAGCCAGAGATAACTGGGGAAAAAAAGAGAGAAAAGTTATGTTTATCTCCAGTCTTCCTCCTGCCTCTTTTGGGCATAGTATTCCAGATGAATCAAGGGAAACACAGACAAGGCACAGCTTAAGCCGTATATCCTAAGGAAGTTAAATTACCGAATGACCCACTTTGCTTTATATTATGTGAAAGGTAACTCTTGGTAAAATAAAGCTCTCATCTATGAAAACAAAACAAGATTTCAAAACCTATTGGTCAAATGTGGAATAAAATTTAAGCCTTTTTCCTGAACCCAACATAAGCACTAATGTACCAATTAACAACAACCTGCTGATCCAAACACAAAGCTGGGAAATGGGAGAACCTCATCAGGCAAAGCCAAGGCATGAGTTTCAGCCTTCTAAGCCCCATGAAGAGCCCCAGCTTTTAGGTTAATAGCTACTTCAAGGAGACTTTTACCACCAGTCCTTAAGAGGATAAAATGGAGTTATGCAACTAAATGCTAATCTTCTCCCCAGTGGGAGAAAACCTATTTTTTAAATACCTTTTTTACCTCAGGACTCTCTAGCAATTAGAGAACAAAAAACTACATTATTTTCAAGTCTGATGAGTGACTGGAAAATCTGAATGGAATCAACAAGCGATAAATAAAATTAGTTCCTGGGTTTCTACATTGACTTCAAAGTGAGGGAACTTGAGAAAACTTATATAACCTGTCACTAATTTATATAACCTGTCATTCAGTAATGGAAAGCAGTTATTGCCTCTTCATAAAAGCATCTATTCTCAATGTCCCAAGACAGTAAGTGTACTAATAATAACTGATTGTGAAACCTCTTAGCTCAGAAAGCAAACAAAACACGGGTTTCAGTGACTTGTTTTTAAGTAGGTTCTGTGTCCTGTGTTAGCTGGTGATACCATCCCATGTTGTCCGACAGAGAAAAGTGGATTCACCCTGTGGCTGAGTAATGGGCACTGTGCTGATCCCTGGAATCCCAGAGCAGGCAGGGCTCACTGGACACTCACCTCTGGCACTGCACAGTGAAGCCATTTGGTTTGTGGACCTGAGCCATGGTGCTTTCACTTGCACATGTCTGTCTTCTGCCAGAAGATTTCTGCTGCGGAACCTACATTCTATAGAAAAAAAAAAAAAAAGCCCAAGTTATTACAACACAGATTTTTTTTTTAATCATATATCTCTACTTGGAAGTGACCCATAATCTTTTGGTTTTCCTTTGCTTTACACTTTCCATTCCTAACCTCCTTTCCAACAGACATTTATATATGCCCACACACTCACATACTGCCCTTTATAAGAGGGAGAAATTTAAGAATTTATACTCCTTGTATTTTTCTTTCTTTACTTTGTATGTACCGTTTATATACAATTTATACCTCTATTTTTGTTAATTTTTGATTTGTCTACGTGGGTTCCAATTTTGATTTTTGGATGCCCTGGAATTGGAATGGCATGGTTCATGGTCAGTAGGACAGAAGCAAAACTGTTAAAAGACAGAGAAGGAAAGGAAAGCAGACATTATACCCTCAGGTGAGGGAAAACAGTCATAGAAAGAACAAGATTAGAAGGCTTGAAAGAGCAGAATTGCCCCTGCACATTGCTGATCTAAATGGAGCCTAGGAGGTCTCAGCTTCACAGGGACTGCCATGGAAGCAGTAAGTGATGAGCTGTTTAGTGATTAGATGATATTTCCACCAAAAAGTACAGACCACTGACCTCCTTTTCTTCCACTACAACATCAGTGATGCCGTTAGGTATCAAAGTAGTTTTCCTGCGTCAAGATGACATATCTCTGATCTGAAATAACCCAGAGATGGGAGAATGGCTGGAGTCAGAGCACTGTGCAGCCAAAAATAATCCATTTTGAGTTAGTGCAGGATGTTTGAGAATGTCAGTGACACTGTCCAGGGACAGACTCCTGTAGATGGCACAGGATTATTGATTCAAAACTACCTTGCTGAATTCATAGCATATTAAAGTGATAGCAGTGCACTTGAACTTCCTCTTCTAGATGAAAGCAGAGATATGCACGTGCTCTGTCCCTATCCAGGACATTTCCTTTGAACCATCTATCCAGCTCATCTCTTATCTGACATCCATATTTCACCATTTTCTCTTCACTGATGAATACCTCACTCCTTCACAACCAGATCCTCTGTAAACAGGGGCAGCACACAATGAGCCACCAAGCACTCACTTCACTGGATACAGAAATGGATTCACTATTTAGAATCAGCTGGACTAGTTGTTACAGACATAACTAAAAACTGTACTAGTTTCTTATTTATCTTGGCATGGTACGGCTCACCCCTGCTTCTCCTGATAACCCCATGCATGTTCCTGCTGTCTCCTTCTTTGGTCCAGCAGAATATTTTAATCTTCTTTTTGTTCTGTTTTGTTTTCCACAGGATTACTTCTTATAAGTAATCTGGTTAGTTAGTTAGTAATCTGGTTAGACTTATAAGTTTCTGGTTAGATCACTAACCAGAAAAAAGGCATGACTGTCCCTCTGTGCAGCAAGAGTTTTTAAGTACTCTTAAAAGAGTTTAGAAAAACATAAAACCACACCTTTTACTGAAGTGATTTTAATGTAAACATAAATTTCCAGTCTAAACACAAAATGTTGAAAGTTCAGCAGCTTAAGTAATTGAAAAGATACAATCCTAAATAAATAGAATGTAACTTACTTAATTCTTTTTCTCTAAGTGCTATCCAGAGTCAGGGTACAGATATTTTTAGGTTTAATGCAAATTTTGCACAGACAATTTTTTAAGACTCAGCATTTCTAATTTGTGTCCTCAACAATGAAAAATAGCAGGGATATTTTGCAGTAAATGCTGCAAGGAGCACTAGTTCATTGTAAATATTAATCTTTCTTCTCCCCAAACTTAAACAAAGAATCCCTTTCTCTGCGCTTAATACTACATTTGGCTCAGATTCTGTTTCTGAATAACATGTACATAGCACTAAAAAGTGCAGAATAGTGACTTTCTTTTTTCTGGAATGGTAGAAGTATAATTTTTTTTTAGCAAAATAGAGAAAAAAATTTTACTATTTGTATTTTGTCATTAAACACTGGTCTTATCCCAAAGCTTGCTAACAAATGATCTGGTAATGTATTAAAGAACTGACTAAGCTTTGCATTTAAAAAAAAAAAAAAAACCAAAAAAAACAAAACAAATAAATCTTTAGACTTTCAAACACACACAGGGAACAGAAACCAGAAATGGAGAAAAGTAACTTCTAAATTACACCACACAACATATATTCTCATTTTTCACTTCATTACTGTTCTGTGGCCATGAAACAACCTTGCTTGCAGAAGCTGCCCAGAGACTGCTCCACCTGAAGAAGCTCCTAGGCTTAGAGAAGCACATTTGCATTGAAATCTCCTTGCTCAGCTTAGTCCTTATTAAAATTCCACTGAAGCCTCAAATACTTCTGCAGCGACAGCCACTTTCTCAAAAATGTTTCACCTCTTCTGCACCTGTGGTTCACTTTTTGCTAATAAAGGCCTTTTCACTACTTTCTTTCTGCAGTTTCTTCCAAGTTATACTGTATGTGTATCAAAATGCTTCAGGGTCAGTTTTCAATGCAAAGATGGAAAAATTTAAGAATGTATTGGGCAAATCAGCACTCTCCATTGTTGCCTGATTCTATGGTAGCTAGGGAAATCATCCTGCCCTAAAAAAGCATTGCAAGACATACTGTTCCCTTATAGTAAACTTGTTCATAGCAGCTTACATGTGGGGAGATTCTCAGTTCCTAAGAGGCTTGTCACAAGCTTTTCTTATTCTCAAAATAGAAATGTAGTGCAGAGTGCTAAACAGTAGGTAACTAAGAATCAAGACAAGATCTTTCAGTTCAAGCTACTCCTTTGATACTCTGTTTTATCTGAAGTATTTTTCAATTACAAGCAGATTACAAGAACAGACTTTCCCATCCAATTTCTATTAGATTTATCAATTGTGCTTGGCAGAGGATCTCTTGCAGCTAAAGGTCTATTATCTTTAATTAAATAATAACTTTTGCATGGTCCTTAATAATGTTGTCTGTATTCAGCAGGCCTGGAGAGACTATATAAAGCACTCTGACTCAACAGCCTGCAATTAGTAGAATATTGTCTTGACAAAAACTCATGATCTTAGCCCTACTGGTCTAAATCATCTCTTCAGCAGAAGAAACATTAAGTAGTCAAAGTCTTCAGCAAAATGGTGAAGAACATGCTTAAGAGAAGGGAGAAATGTTTTACTGAAATTAAGCCATTTCCAGTTATTTTATATTAGTCTGACACCAGTTTCCAGTTTCTATTTCCTGAAGATAAGTTTCAAATTTGAGTTTAATTTTAAAAGTATTCCCAGTGAAACCGAGTTGCCTTGAATATTTTCCTGTATGTGGCACAGAGCTGCTCAGCTAAATCAGCTTTTTCAGTCTTTGTCAGATGCCACCCAAGTGATAAATAAAGGGCTTTAAAGTGGGTAGCAAAGCTTTCATTCCAGAGCAACAAAAGAAAGAGGTCCTATGTGCTGTCGTTGTTGATGGAGTCACCAGTCGGCTCCCTTCATCCTCTATTTTCAGTGCTGTTTTCCGTGAGCCTGACTGCCGAATGTGACAACATAACCTGGATGAAAGCATCACTGACCACACTGTTGATTTACTGATGGAAAGTATTTTTATTTGTAATGGTAGTTTCATATAGATAATGTATTTTCTCGGAAGGTCACAATTTTGCAATTCGAAGTATAGATCTGTGAATTGCCCACTGAAGGCTGGGAAAGCTCGATTTTCCCTCAGAAGGGATTAAAATAGATGTCACTTATCCCACAGGCTGGAAAACAACACACTGTTTTGTATAAACCTCACTGTGTTCAGTAAAAATAAAAGAACAGTATTACTCATACCACAGAGAAACTCGCAGCCTAAGGCCCTGTCGATCAGCAGCCCAGGTTTTTTTGAATGCTTCAATAAAACAGAAAAATGAGGGAAAAGAAAATGTCCCTTATTCAGATGGAACTGCTTAAATGTGTTTGACTTTCCTTGTTGTTATATGTTACTCTGCTGCCAGGTCCTACCCACTCGCTAAACATCTGGAACAACCACAGTCCATGCAGGACACAGGCACACAAGGGACAAACAGAAATCAAGTAGAAGGCCAACAGCATAAAACTTGATGGATGACCAGTATGGGTGAGCAGGAGAGAGATGTCCCCACTCTAACTACTCACATCTTCAGCTACATGGTACCCATCTACCAGTCTGCAGAACAGGGGGTTCAGGAAAACTAAAAGTACCTGAAGGGACAGTCTGTGTTGAATATATTGTATGAGAGAGTCCTCAGCCCTCTAAGGCCCAATATGCTCATTTTGAGTAACCATTGCTCCCCGAAGCAAGAAAACTAAGGGCATGGTTCCTCCCTCAGGAGGATCCAGGCTCCTACAGGGCTTTTGTCTCAGCAGGAACTGGAAACCAGGCACTACACTGTCAAAGGCAAGACTTTTCTATCTCAATGCAATGCAGAAACTTCTAGCTCTTGCTTGCTTCTGTGGTCAGGGTGTGAGTCTTGACTACTCCAGGAGGGAGAATTTGCTCCACTGATGCCATTTGATATGTAGCTGCTGTTTGCCACTATCCCACAAAAGTACAAGGTAGATTACAGCCCCCCCCTTGGCAGGTTTGGGCACTGGTAAAGGGTAAGAAAATACACATTCTTCCCAGAAGTTGAGGTCAGTCCTCTCTTGAAGAGTGGCATTTCTTAGCTGTCACTGAACCCACAGCTGTATGCTGTAGTAGCAGGACCACTGAGGCAGCCCACCTCACTGGGCTCCTGGGAACTCAGCAGCAGTGGCTTTACTGTTCCTCCTTCCCAAAATGGAGACTAACTTTCACCATATGAGAGCAAGTACTTGGCACATCTGTATCACCCCCCTCTTGAACACTGTGCAAAACTGCAGACTCCATCACTTCTCCTCCCAACAGGAGGTGAGGACTTCTGCTCATGACCTCTTCAATTATGTGAAGTAACAGCTTGTGGCTACACCAGGATTGTTCCTTAATGTATTGGCAGGTGCACAGATGGTTGAAGGCTTCATTCAGATAATCTCAAGCAAACCGTGCACACACAGATACACTGCACATTGCACTCACTGAGTAGTGCAGCAAAAACTTTACCCTAATATGGAACTAATATGGAGTCAGCAGGAGATACAACCAGGGCAACCTGGGTAAGATTCACTTCTGGGTTTTGAGGTACCAAAAAAAAAATGTTATCACTGCACTTCAGATTAAGCCAGAAGAGTGCCTCTTCCCTTAGCTGAGATCAGAACTACTGCAACCTTTTTACTACGAAATGGGAGAAAACAATATTCTAGGAGGAAAGATGAGTGTACTAATGTGTTGTCCAACAAAAGTGCTGCTTACATCTAGGTTAGTTAAAGGTGCAAGACTGAACCGTTCAACAGAAAACTCCTCCTGTGAGAGTATTTCCTCTTATGAAAGGAGATGGTTGCAGATCAAGGGCAAAGATAGCTCAGCACAAATGCGATTTAGATGATGGGATGCTGGGTTGTTTTTAGACTACAGCACAGACCAGATGGTGCCAATCTGCTGTGAAGCTGGGGCCAGAAGTCAACCGAAATTCAACTAAAAAATGGGAAATTATTTGGGGAATGAAAATAAACAACTATGCAAAAGTGGGGTTTAGAGGAAGGCAGTCCAGGAAACTTCTGGTGAGTTTCCAAGATCCAGTGAGTGCTGAAATACCATCCCTGGCTAGCATCTATGACAGCTTCCACTACAGCTTGCTCTTAGGGACGTGTGAGTCCATCAAATGTTGCCAGAAAAAGGCCTGTATCCTGCGCCATGCATCTTCTTGGGCTTTAGCATGCTCTCTCCACTGCCCTCCCCAGTGCACCAACATCCCAAGCACCCTGTGGATTGAAACTTTGCACAGAGGTAAGTATGGTGGCTCCAAGAGGTGCCCTGCTCCAGAATAGGAGTAAAACTCCACTTCCCGGCCGTGCTGCTGAAGGCGCTGAACAGCATCCCGGCAATAGAGGTCACTTTTCCAGTTCATGTCATCCAGTCCAGACAGTAAGAGGAACTTGGCTAAGGACCTCTCCACAGGAATGCGACAATCCCAAGTTGCTGGGTCCATGTGATCATCTAAGACATCTGAAAAATCTACTAATCCAGACTCATCACTGATCTTCATCCTCCCCAAGTCATATGGGTGGACAGGAATAGTGAAGCCATCCCCCTTCAGGGGAATGAAGGAATTAAAACTACTTCCAGATATGCTGACAGCTGCCTTGATGCCAGGTAGAAATGTGGCCATGGAAAGGGCTAGATCACCTCCTTTAGACAAGCCCAAAACACCAATCCCAGTATCTTTCACCTGAAACAGAATTATGAAACCAGTATTATGAACTATTCTTTATTTCCTGAGCTGACATAACCTCTCCAGTTCTGCTTTCTCACTTATCCAACTATGACCACTCATATTTTGCCCCTTCCCTCTTCTTTGTTCAGGTTGTATTACTCCCTCATCTATCCCTCTGCTGAGCCTCCAAAAGACTGATTATAAATTCTACAGCTCCTCAACATTTCTCCTCCTGTAACACATTTGCCTCCTCGTGACCTGCACAGACAAAGTGTCCTTGCTCCCTCCACGTCCCAGTTCAGCCTGCTCTCAGTATGGTGTCTTTTACTGCTCCTCTCTCCAAGCCACTTTTTCCTGCGTTTATTTGCATTGAATTTCTTCATTGCCGTTTCTTCTGTACTCTACTACAGCTGACTTGTTATTTTCTGTTTTGTCTTGGAAGACATAATGTTCATTACACCTGAGGCTAAGTGAGCCCAATAGCTGTTTAAATCAACTTATTTCTAGTGAAGGCCCTTCACATTGAATTCTAGATGTTTCAGAGCTCTATGAGGAACATGACAAACAAGCAAGGCTGAATTCTGCTCTCACACTGCCTACAATCCTGGTGTCCATGTGATAGAAAGTAAATAACTTTGCAAAACAAATATACATTAAGCAGCATTGCATTAAAATTTTAAATGCTACTTGATTTCTCTTGGTCACTTTTGGGTTAAGTTTGATGATACATTGCCAAAAAGTGTCTTTCTTGTCCCATACACTTGTTCAAATACAACCTCAGCTTAAGATATGCCACCCCCCCAGTGCTACAACTGAAAAGGATTCTGTTGTTAGAGAGTTTTATTACTGCCTGCAAAACTTACTCCAAATCAAAAGCCTGTAATATCTCAGAAACACTAAAAAGCCAATGGATTTTTTTCCCTTCTAAAATATTAAAACATGCAAAACTAGTAAAAAAATTACTATTTCCTGCCTAAGCAATTTTGTACTTCTTGTCTAGGAACCGGTTAGGAAACTGGAAAATAGTTTCAGGAAGAGCACCATAATTTGTCTCTTACCTGCTGCTGCTTCCGCAAAAAATTCACAGCCTCCTCAAAATAGCTTAGTTCAAGAATCTCTGGCATAGCAGGGATATCTTCAAAGGACATATAAGCAAGAGCCAGAGTCACAAAGCCTCTGCTAGCCAGGAGACTTGCTCTGTATTCAATAAGACCTCCTCCAGATCCATACAAATCAATAAGTCCAGGGAATGGGCCAGGTCCTGAAATGAAAGGAGGGTGTATGCATAACCAAAAGAAAAGTTCCTATGGGTGTCCCTTTGTGGCGCCCCCTCAGCACACATCAGGACAGTAGACACCAGAAAAAAATCATCTTCTGAAGCTTTCCATGGTGGGTATCATTGTCAGGAACACACAAAATTACTGTAAGGACATGAATTTGCACATTTCTTTTCTCTCTTAGGAACTCATTATAGGAAGTTCACACATTGGACATCCTTCTCTCACCCTGAATTTCAGCTGGCATTGGCCTACAAGTCCTCAGGCCACTGAGGATCAAAGAAGAAACATTATTACTGCAGGCGTGGCTCTTCCTTAGGAACTATGCTAGCAGGTATGCCATGGAGGGGATATTAGGGTTATGAAAGATACTCACAAATGCCAGAACTGACCTGAATGACTGAAATGTGCCATTTCAGGCTTCAGTAAGATCTGAGTAATTACCCCCGAGCTCCTCAGCTCTCCTGCAGCAATAGGACCTTCCTTTCCTGATACTGCTCTGTCCATTCTCACAGCCAGATTTCCCTTACAAGATGTGGTGTTGCTGCAGCTGCAAGAGACTGTTTGTTAATTACAGAGCAAGATAGCCATGTTTAAGCGCCATTCAAGGAACAGAAACACTTTAGGCTTAAAGCAGCTTTGCACAGGATCCATTCTCAGCACTGTCTGTGAACAGAGTTGTAAAATATGGCACCTGTTTAATTAAAGATCTTGCTTTTCCCATTTGTCTCCCATCTCCCATGCAGTCCAGCTGCTCAGTCAGGAAGAGAATTTCTTATGAACTTCTTTCTTTGGCTTTTCCTTAGCTAAAGAGAGACACAGAGAGACAGGTCCAGAACCTGCAGGAAGATCTGTAGCAGCTGCTGAGGGCATGGTTCTTCAGCCTAGGCTGGCTGCAGCCTGAGCCCAGTGCTCCCACCATGCCTTGCCATTCTTCACTCCACAGCCAGAGCTGTCACGCATCACAGCTCTGCCAAGGACCAGGGGCCTCTCTGTCCTGTCAGCTAAATAGAAAAGCTAAGAAATAAACACACTGTTTGACAAAGCTCTCACTGCAGGAGACAAGACACTCAACCAGAACAACCAGGAGACACCTTGTGTTACCAGTGCTGCCCTCCCTGCACCACCATACCCCCGCCTTGGCCCTTGCCCCACCCGGGCAACACCCGCTCCTCTTTGCTCTGCTGTGATGATCCAGGCACCTGCAGCAGGCACAGGCTGAGGGAAGCGTTAGCTGAGGCTTTGCTCGGGGTTGCTGAGTGCATTCAAGGACCACGGGGCATGATACGTGGTGTCAGTCATACCTGGAAAACCAGAATGGAATTAAAACTCACCAGGAGGGAGGAAGAGGGTTGCTCTGAGACGACCTTCTCTGACCGAAATCCTCTTCACCCCCTCTCCTAAAAACCATCGTTCATTGGTGCATTTTCCCAGCAAGCGGCTCATGTCCCCATGGCCCTCATACACTTCCAAGTCCACATAGAAAGGGGTCAGGACGTTCCTCTTTGCCAGCCGCTTATAGGGCGTTTTGGACTGCAGAGCCCAGAGCAGCCCCATCGGCTCCACTCCCAAATAGCTGCCCCCCAGAGCTGGGGAGCGGCTGAGGTCCAGCTCCCCGCTGCTCCCAGCCCTGTAGAGAGCGTGGGCTTGGAAAAGCTCCCCGCTCTCGTCCACCAGGCTGGCTCGGAGGGTGACCGCCTGCTGCGGCTGCAGACCGGCCACACGGATCTGCACAGGGTCATCGAACAGGCACCTGGGGGAAGGCAGGACGGACACCCGCGCCGCCATCCCAGCTCAGCTGCACGGAGAGCTGCGGCCCTTCTCTGCGGCGAGGCACGGGCCGCCTGGAACTGAGTGAGACACGAGCCTCAGCAACCTGTCCCTTCTCGGGATTAAAATCTCTGCTCAAAGTCCAGGAGGAATCATCGTGACCACTTCCTTCAGTCGGCCGGCAGGGGCTGCTGGGAGACGTAGTTCAGAGCACGCCTCCCGCCAGACTCTCCGGCTCGGCTGGCACGGTGACGCCGGCCGCTTGCACGGGCACAAGCTGTCACTTGTTCTTGGCGACTGCTTTTACTTTTGATTACAGAGAGAGACTAAATTAAAAACCCCAAAGCAGCAAAAAGATATATCCAAATCGCCTCGCCCTCCAGCTGCAGATTTGACTGGAGAACTGGCTTGGGAGCCTTTGCCAAGGCACAATAAACACAAACAAGGTGGAAAGCCTAAGTAGCATGACATCTTAATCCCGCCACAAAACAAAGCCTGCTCTTGATCCCTCTTGAGCTTTCTGCAATTTTTGGACAAGCACCACAAGTTAAAATGAAACTTTATGCTATAACTATGTTTCTGTTAAAAAACAAAAGAAACAAAGTCAAACAATTACAATATTTTTTCTTCCCGATAATTAATTTCCCCCATATTGATAATGTTTCTATGGAACTGTTTGAAGACTTTACAATAAACACCAGCTTTTGGTTTTCATAAACAACAATACTACATTTTTGCAATGTCTGTGTATTTAATTGCCTTCCTGTCCTACCCTGGGGGTCTCAGACATGTGAGTAGTCCCATCCCATTCTGTGGAAATACCAATGGGAATCAGGCTCCTGGTTCAAACAACTTGCCTGACCATGCACTAAGCAGCAATTAATGGCAAAGGAATGAAACAATCAATGAACTTACAAGCTGCAGAATCACACCTCATGCCATGAGACCACAGATGATAAGCAGATTGACTGCAGATCTGGCAGAGCAACTCTAAAACCATCCCTCAGGATGCAAGAGAATGCAGCTATGTTTAAATACAACAGTGAAAAGAAATAAAAAAACAGCAATAAAATGTGTAGCTTTTTATTGGAAAATAGCTAACATTGACTTTTACATGTCCTCCTAGATGCCCTTCAGCCACTGTTTACTTTGGAAAAAAAAAAAACTAGTACAGAAATAAGCTTCAAACTGACCTATTTATTGCAGAAGTTGAAGTTTCTCACCATCAGCCACTGAATTTAGAGAATCACAACAGGACAGACTTTTGCCTTAAGCAGAATGCATACATTGGACTGATGCAGCCTGATGCATGGAGCAGATCCTTCCTTGTCCGCTTGGGTTGTTATGAAAACAATCTGTAGATCTGAACAAACAGTCATGGCTTCCCTTTAGGGATTTTCAAAACCTGGATTGTCTCCCTTCACATTTTATTTTGCTCACCATCACCGAGGTAACATGCAAATGCCTAAAGATCCTATTATCAAAGTTCTACTTATAAGCCAAAAAATCTGGCCAATTGGTCTGGACTCCAAAATAAAGAAAAATAGCCATGATGTGTTCAGCAGGCATTGTTGACCATAATTAAATGTTCAGTTCTTTTTGTGGGAATCATGTTTGTACTCCAGTCACAGATGCTGATGATTGTATCACATCAGAAACACGTATCACAAAGTCGAGTCTCCCACCTTTGCTATAGCATTTTCACAGTCTTTGTGAGACAATCTAATAGTTGATAATAGCTGTACTTAATATCATATTCCATGTCATACCAATAATTCACTGAGGAGACAAGAAAAGGGAAAAACATTTTAAGGCTAGAATGTAATGATTTACGAATGTGTTCATAGACTGGTTTACACAGTTCAGTTAGCACAGGCTTTTCCTTATTACTGACTGAACATTGAAATGAGCAAATCTCTAACTACAGCTAAAAGTAATGTAAGCAAACAATGGAGTTCTTCAATATGGTTCTTCAATAGTGCTGCCAATGCAACTCTGTCTTAACCCAAACCAACTTCAGAATCTATGCTGGAGATTCATTGGAGCAGAAGATGGCAAAATGGTTAGGACCAGAAAATGTATGCTTCTGTTTAGACAAAAAATACCAAACTGCAAAGGTTAACATCTGGATAGGAACCTCTCTTCCTGTGTAAAGGATGGCAAATTCACCACTACTTCACAGTGGTCATCAATTAGACAGTGCTTTAATTCTGCTTCTCCTGCTAATTTTGGGATATGTCTCCTAGAAAAATGAGAGCCATATACTGTAATATTGTACTAATGCTTCTTGGAGGAGGATATGCTCTAGCTTCAGATGTTCACTGGACCAGACCCAGAGAATATTGATTTTTCAAGTGTATACAGACTGTACTGCAGTTAACAGACTAAAGGACAAATAAACTCTTTGGTATTTCTGCTAAACAGAGAAAAAAAGTGGCCAGGGGCTTGCAGCTGGAAACAACTCTTATTTTTTCAAAACAAATTTTAAGGACTGATGCAGCAGCACTGAGCAAAATGAATCAGAAGTACTGCTTTACTGCTAGATTGTCTTTTTATCGCAGCATCACAAGAACTGAAAAAAGGGCTTGCAATATTTGCAGTGTTATACAAATACTAATGTTATGCTGTTCAAAATACTTTTTTCTTGAACAGCATTATCAGGATTATTCCAGACAAAGAACAAGCAAAAATTCCAGCAAAAATCTCTTCCTCAAACCTTGCAAAACTTGCACAACATAACAACAATGCTTTGCACCATGCCCACCCCTCCACATGTACCAAATGAACAATGCTTGAAATTCTGGAATTCACTTGGGGAGAGAAGAAAAAAAAGAGATTAAAAAAAGAGATAGAGAGGTGATGATAAATCTTACAAAGAAAGCAATGACAATACAGGGGAACAGTAAAACAAACACAACCTTATTAGCAAGGCAAGAGACTGGGTCAGAGCAGATTTCAGCTCATGAAAACAGAGTATATTCCATGTTGTGTCGACAAAACTATGAATTATAAGCAAAACAGGCTGTAAGGAGGCAGCCCAATGGGATCTGTCAAGATTGTTATTCCCTCCTGGAAAGAGGCAGATAACCTTAAAGGAACCTTTGCTCCCACTGATGCTTTGCTGTGGGATATCTACCTGCACACCCACCACAGTTCAAAAATGTATCTGCAAATACTTTCTATTTTACCTGCAATACAGCCATGTGATTGCTGAACATGATGGAACCAGAGAGAAGGCAGATATAACATCTCACCAGCTTTCACTGTGCACTGCAAAGGTTTTGCCTGAGCATACTCTGGATACAGTTCTAGATCTGGGTTCAAGGGGTCCAGAGGGATCCAGGGCACCTAAAGGCAAAAGAGTGTGTATATGGTACTGACCCTGGCAAAAAATTCCAGCAAGCTTCCAGAAAAACAACTGATAATCAAACCCTCTAGGTTACAAAACATCTACTTTGTCTAGCGAAACATGTACAGCTACACAGCTTTCCACATTCAATTGGGAATAGGTCAAGGATGCAAAGATGTGCCTCATTCAGTGACACTTTCAGAGAAAAGGCAATAAATGTCATCCATGAACTTGCAGTCTTGTGGCATACTTTCAAAACACCTCCAGCCCCTTAAGTTGCTTGTTCCTCCTACATTCAGTACTTAAATACTTTATCTGCACCACTCTTTTTAGAAATTCCTTTCTTCTTCTTTAGGTCTCTGGTGTAATTTTTACTCCCAGCAGCTAAATCACCCCTCCTTGCTAGGAAGTCCCTCTTGCCTGCATTAATTCTTTGTCTGCCCTATAGAATTATAAACCTCAGCATTCCAACCTTGCTGCATTACAGGAATGAGATTCCATGAGCACCGCTCTGGAAACAGAGAACAAGCTCCAGTTCAAGTTTTGTTGTAACATTATTCACACTTTGCAGAGGTGAAAGGACAGGGATTAGGATTCTCCTGAGATTTGTAAAGTGCCTCGAGATCTAAACATTTTAATCAAATAAATATTGCTACTACTAAGAAAATACAACTTATTCATTCAGACAGGTATGCTTTATTGCACTGGCTGATTACTACTATGGACCTGAGTAGAGGGCCAAAACAAAGTGAATGTAGAGGGGTCTATTTCAGGCATCATGAAATCAATTCCTTTATTGTTGATGCATTCAAAAGCCCTTTAGTGAATCTGTTCAAGTCTGGTGCAAGGCAACACTTCATGATATTAACCACTTCAGGTGTGCAGTAAAAGATTTTTCTGGAAGCTGGGTATCCTTTGCAAGTAGTAAAATACAAGTGAAATATCTGGGCATTCTCTTTCCAGTAATGAAGGATTTCTAAATATCTATCAATATGCTTAGTTTGAGGGCTCAGCAATGCCCCAAACTCTCCCTACTGTATTAAGTGCATTCTTTATAAACTTTTTACCTTCTCTGCAGTCTTCTCATCCACAATTTCAAATGAACCATCTTCTGATACGTGGTAGGTTGCTGGCTGATAGAGCTCTGGAACCAGAGAAAGAATTGAATTACACAATTCACAGAATCTAATGGCAGTGTATGTCATTTTCACCAAGAAAAATTAAGACAAAACCATTTTCAACTTACTGTACTCACTATCCTTCCCTTTTTCCATTTCAAATTTTATCCAGTTTCTTAATATACCTTTTTTTTCAGTCAGTCTGAATAATACTTATTCTCCTCCAAGCCCACTTGTATCCCAGTCCTATTTTGTTCCAGTAACTACCTTCTTTCCTTTTCAGAAGTCATAAATGCCCCCCTGACTTACACATCATTCCATAGTTGGGTGTTTCATCTTAGGTCAGTCTACCAAAGAAGCACTCACAAGAGTTATTAGTGGCTTGTGGCCAGCCTTTCACTTCTAATTTTAATTGACAGGGCTCATCAGTTGCTTCAGATACTGCCAGTTGCTTTTCTTTCATGGCTTTAGCACATGTGGTTTTCTAAGCCCTCCCTTGAGAATGTTTCTCTCCATTATTTAACCTAATGCTCAAAAAGGTGGAGTTCTCTTTTTATTACACACTATGAAATGTAAGCATTATCTCTATGCTTTAACAGTAACTTGTTTTACAAAGTAGAACTCCTAAAACACACATATATTTCATACATTCACATACATACAACACCACCTGTCCAAGAAAGGCTGAGGAGATGGGGTTGTTCAGCCTGGAAAAGAGAGGATGCTGGGGAAACCTCATTGTGGCCTTCCAGAACCTAAAAGGGGCTTACAAGAAAGACAGAGAAGGACTTTTTACCAAGGCCAGGACAAGGGTTAATGGTATCAAACTGAGACAGGGTAGATTTAGATTATATATAAGGAAGAATTTTTTAATGATGAGGGTCATGAGGCACTGGAACAGGTTGCCCAGGTAAGTTGTGCATGCCCTGTCCCTGGAAGTGTTCAAGGTCAGGCTGGATGGAGCTTTGAGTAATTTGGTCTATTGAAGGGCAGGGGCATTGATTCAATGGTCTTCAAGGTCCCTTCCAACCCAAACCATTCTGTGATTCTATGACTTCAAGGTTGTAAACAAAATAAAAACAACATAAATAAAATATTGTAGCAGCACACATCCAGTCAAAATTATATTTGCATCATAGAGCACTCTGCATTCACTTAGTCTGATGGTTTGAAAGCCAAAGAATGGGAAAATTAAGTTTTATGAGGCATAAAGTTAAGCTGTCCATCTCCTAGATGACACTGCAACAGTATCTACTGCTGTGCACAGAGGAAGGCAACATAAAGAAACAGAAAACAGGCAGTGTGAAGCAATGATGCCATAAGAATCTTTCTTCATTTCTCAGTTTTCAGAGATTCAGTTAGTAGCTTGAATATTACATTAAAATACAACTAATTTTTTAGCTTCCTGGCTTTTTTTTTCCTAGAGAAAAGCAGGAAGGCAGAATCCAGACCTGTAAAACATCAAAGATGACATGCTACAACACTGACAACATACTTAAATATTCTAAAGCTGAAGAGACAGCCACGAGTATCACAGAATCAATTAGGTTGGAAAAGACATCAAGAGATGAGATCTGAGATCACCTAAGATCATCAAGTCTAAGCTATGACTGAACACCACCTTGTCAGCTAAACCATGGCACTAAGTGCCACATCCAGTCTTTCCTTAATCACCTCCAGACACATGCCTCCACCACCCCTCTGGGCAGTCCCTTTCAATATCTGATCACCCTTCATGTAAAGAAATTCCTCCCGATGTCCAATCTAAACCTCCCCTGGGCACAACTTGAGACCATTACCTCTCCTTCTGTCACTGGTTGCCTAGGAAAAGAGCCTGACCTCCATCTGGGTACAACCTCCTTTCAGGGAGTTCTAGAGAGTGATAAGTTCCTCCCTGAGTCTCCTTTTCTCCAGGGTAAAAAACCCAGCTCCCTCAGCTGCTCCTCATAGGAATTAGCCTCTGGAACCTTCACCAGCTTTAATTCCCTTCTCTTGATTTGCTTCAGTATCTAAATGACCTACCTGAAAACTGAGTGGCCCAGAACTGGACACAGGACTCAAGATGTGAGTCAATGAGCTCATTACTTTATTGGACTGGAAAACCTGGCCTCAGAATAACATTTGTATTACAAACTACCTGCAGCATGAAGCAGAAGAGATTTCTGTTCCCACTGGAAAGCACAACACTGCATAAACATCAAAATGTTACCACTGCTTCCTTTTTTCCACATCTTTCAGTGTTTTAGTCTGTCCTCCTTCCAACCTTCAGACACACTGCACAGCAAAATGATGTACCATATGGGATGAAGGGACGGTCACTTGGTGGATGCAGTAGAAAATATTTCTCTCCAGATACCACACAGTACAAGTTCTCATAATGATCTTTGTGTACTAGGATTGAGGGGAAAAAAAAGAGAAATGGGGAGAAAGACAGAAAATCATAGCTATTTCCTTCTCTGCAGCAGAAGCTACAGTAAACTGAAAGTATCAGATTTCCCTGTTATTATCAGACTGCTTCTTCCTTTTGCAGCCAGTGGGAAAGTCACAATATCATGCTGTAGCAAACACATTCAATGAAGCAAATTGTCAGTGCCTTGCCTGACAAAATGCCAGGTAGATGCACCCAGAGACACAGCAGCAGGAGGCTGCAGAAGGGCAGAATAAAAAATGCGAAAAAAGCATGTTAAAATAGAACTGCCTTGTCAGAAAAACCACACCACTCTCCTGAGCCACTAACTCAAAACAAGCCAGCTTCAACTTGTGCTGAAATCACCAGAAGATTTATAGTGCCATAGGATACGTACAGGATGTCACAGCAGCTGACTCGCCAAGCCAGAAATTCACAGCATCAGGCTTCTTGCCTGTATGGTTAGGGAAAAGAGATATGATGACAACAACAAAAAAACATGTAATTGTTAAAAACATTTCAAATAATTTTCTGCCAAATTCTGTCCTATAACTTCCTTCATAACTATGACAGATTTCATTGCAAATAGCACTCTGTGAACAACAGCAAACTCCTTCTACACTGCAAACACTGAGCCAAAACACGACTCCAGATCACAGAAAAGCCATTCGATGTAAACAAGTGTTATACAACATCTTTTCAGTTGTGAGGGTCCCAACACACAACAGAGGTACTGAATACTACTAGGTATTTTACCACTTGTGCTTTCTAAGAGGATGAAACCAAACTGAGCTGTGGCATTTAGAAAGAGAACAAATATTCCCCACATAGTACCTAGTGTGATTGTTTTAAAGCTCCATCCAAAATATTTACTGAATACGTGAGAAATTGAGGATTTACCCAATGCCTCATTCATCCATGGTATGTCAGGCTGCACATCACAGACAAGTTCAGGGAACTCCTCAGTGAGGTTTGAACACTGCTTCTGCACATAGAATACATTGGGAGAGGTCACTTTCTTCTCCACAATGTCCAAAAAGTCCATGAAAGGCATTTGGCGCTCCTCTGGCATGACAAAACGGTCCTGAAACACGGCATCTGCATAACCATTTGGTGTCACTGCCACACTCACCATCTTGGGACCTACCACCTCCCTGCAAAACAAATCAAAGGTTTATATCCAGGCCTACAATTAGCTCTTGTATTACATACTGATTATTTTAAAAACATGTTTCAAGGGCAGTAAAAATAAGATGCCTGTCTTGCCATAGATAGGTGTCTCTAGATCAGATTTTCTGCTGTCTGGTAAGGACTCTGGCATTCTGCTCCAATTACTCCCTGCAGTCAAGGCAACTCTACTTTCTTTTTGCTCTCTGAATTCTCTCCTACCAGGACAGTTCACAAAGGAGCTCCCCTTTCCACTGTGCAGACAGAGGGTCCTCTTCGGCCACTTCTTTTCACCAACAATGGCAGAGCTTGATATTATTGTGGCCATTCAACTCAGCCAGATCCAAGGGTTCACATGTTCAAAAGCAACTGAGCAGGGAGAAGGAGTGGACAGAAACTGATAGATACACACCCCCTGAGGATAACAGTCTTTAGTTTCATAAGATATTTAGCTTTAAACCCCACAGAATTAGATTTGACCCACAACTTTTAGCTCTAACCATAAATCCTCTCTTAAAGATGGACTTTTCTTAAAAATTTCAGTCATTGTTAAAATGCTCATCATTTAGTTTTTTGAAGAAAACAAGGTGTGCTCAGTCACAAACAAGTCAGTCTGTTCTTACAGCATTACACTCCAGCTGGGTGGGTTTCAATAGCCTGAGCCTGGCTGCACACAGCCAAAACACCCACCCTCCTGACTGCATCGGAACTGGGAGGGCAGTATGTGTGCAAGGAAGACACTTACACCTGACCTTGGGAAGGCTGAACACCTTCATACAGAACCAGGAAGGAATCTGAGCTAATCTTACAAATAAAAGCAAAGATTAACCAAGAGGTTTTTATTGAGGTCACCCGAAATTGAACACCAGTCCTGCTCCACAGCTCACTCATACCTGAGGTACGCTGAGGTCCATTTCTTCAGAGCTGGCCAGTGGCTGATGGCGTTGCGAATTATACAGGGTTTATTCGGGCTCACCCACTCTCGATAAAACTCCAGCGGGGATGGAGGCCTATCAAGATAGGGTACGGACTCCAGGCAGCCCAGCTCTGTCCAGGCAAACAATAAACAGTGTTACTCCATCCCGGGACAAGCACCTCCTGCCAGCACACAGGCCTCACACGAGCCTCACCACGCTGACACCAAGCAGTGCCCCCACGGATCTAGAATCCCTCTGTTAAAACCCAGAGAGTGTTAGGGCGGTTTCAGAGGCAGAGAGAAACCTCAGGCCAGCGCCTGAGGATAAACGAACAAAGGGCCTGTGCTACAGGAGGTGCACCTCCCATACAGAGGCGATACCACAGGATGATTTTTTGGAAGCTGAAATAGTGCTCTGTTTTGCTACTTTATACCCAGAGAAACAACCATTAAAGAACCGTTTTCTCGAGCTTCGCTTTCTTTTTGCGGCGGCCTTTCGGCTTCACCTTGACCTCGGAACCGTCACGCCGACAGCACAGTGGGTGCCGCTGACCGCCCCACGCCGCTGCCGCTCGCCGAGGCGGCAGCACCGGGCGGGCCGAACCCCGGGACGGCGGCGGGGCCGGCCCAGCACCACTGCCCG